>JAHQIW010006470.1:0-197461 GCA_019055375.1 Parelaphostrongylus tenuis
GCCTCACAACCGTTTCGAATCCCACTATCCAACGAGGAATTCCTTAGCACGATCTAGATGCAGACAGCAGATATCTGTTTAGAATTCGGCACTCGGACTAATAACAGCAAAAGACAGAAGTTGTTGGAAGATGCATTTCATTATTCCTATCAAATTGAAGTGGTTACGAAGAAGAAATCATATTCACGGCATTTATTAATTTCTTTGGTATACAAAAATATTTTATTTTCTCTCATTCGAGCATTTTCATTCCCTGAATTGAATTTCTCAATTATTTGACACTTACACCTATTGCCTTAACATGTGCGATTCCAGAAGTCCACAAAAGATTTTGGGATGTGTCTGTGGGTATGGATTGCCAATTCAGGAGCTTGCTCTTCTTAGTCAATGTCATTGGTAGAGTTGACTGGCCTCGAAATCACTGACTGGGATGACAGTCCTAGCAAGTTCCCAGAGGCATGTCCATAGGATCACGCCGGCCCATAGCCTGGAACTGAGCTTTCAGCAGGCAAATATACCATTCTCGATCTTAAAGAGATGGAAGTTACGAAGCGGGATTGAATCAGTGATGCTGCATGTCCTGCGGCGCAGCATCTTTGACTACTACGTTCCAGCCACAGGTATGGAATTTTATCATTTAACCTTTCTAGGGTGAGTATGAAGCCAGAAAACAATTGAGTATCTCTTATTCGCGAGCGGTACTCTATCACTTTTCCATCACAATATATCATTTCGAACATGTTCTTTGATCTAAGTATACTTACTTTTATATTCTACTGTTTTGAGACCTCGCTCAAGACAGCATAATCTGATAACATAGTTTGAGCCTTTTATGAAGTCCGTTATGGTAATTATACAGTGCAAAACACGTGGTCTCGCCAGTTGCCACGGAGCCAATCCCAAAAATATGTTATCAGATTATGCTGTTTTGGGCGAGGTCTTGAAAATCAGTCGAATATAAAAGTATTCCCAAGACCGACTGTCTATAAACCTCGGCATGCTTCAATACAACTCCTGATTTTCTTCTCTAAGCCAAACACGAGGTGTTGCAATAAACTTTATTTGACAGCTGACGTTTCGGCAGTTCGCCTTCTTCAGAGCCTGGAAAGGTCAAATAGTCCGCATTCCAATAAGTCGAACACCTTCATTACTCCTTTAGAATAATCACAAAACCTAGATTTAGAATAGAAACACGACGGAGTTGATTATGAGATCGAAGTAACCATCCTTGCGCAGGAACAAAAAACTCAGCGCGAAAAATTTTTTAAGTACTTCGGATTAATACCACCAATCCAACTATAAATCGCAGGGAGGAATGCCTCGTTGTCACACGTGATTTGAGTCAGTATATAAGACTGTTGTTTTGATGGGTAAGGTGCATTAAGAGCCTATGCGATCTCCTTCCGGCGGTCTCCACTTGATCATTCGGTGGAACACATATAAAAGCGGTGAATATGTTGTGAGTTGATTTTGTGCTTGATGTGATTGAAATCTAGATCTGGTTATTTTTTCTAAAGGAGTAATGAAGTGAAAGTGTTTGGCTTATTGGATTGCGGACAATCCGACCTTTCCAGGCTATGAAGAAAGGGAACTGCCGTAACGTCAGCTGTCAAACAAAGTTTATTGTAACACCTCGTGTTTGGCTAAAAAAGAAAATCACGAATTATAAAAGTATTAACAAAATTGCCAGCCCCTATTAATCGACTGTTAATCGTTGCAATGTCGGGTGATCATATTACTAGACATGTGGTGATATGTTATCTGTGCAGTGTGTAAAGTGAAATTTTAACTTTACACGGGCGCAGTGTATAATCTTCGTCGTCGATTCCTTTACATGCCGGGATTTTCCATTGGAAGGGATTGGCTCAGATGAAAGGCACCATGTTACTGACGTGGCTGTAATGCCGAAACAAGTGTCTTACATTGTATAAGTGCCATAACAAACCTCATGAAAGGCTCAAGTATGGTATCAGGTTACACCTACTTTTATTGCAAGGAGGTATTCACGTGCAAGTAGTGGAAAATCCAGTTATTGAATCTTTTGGCCAATTAAGAATTAATCGCACAAAATTCTATATAACGAGCTCTTCCGGTTAAATTTTTAGTTTGCCTTCATGGGTTAAGATAAATTGGAAATTGAAAGCCATATTGATTTACAGTAAGAAAGAATGTGCCTATCAACTCATTAGAACTCTTTCTTGTACAGCTCAAAAACAAATTCTAGTAGGATCTCTATCAAACATAAATCCTTAAATTTTCTTCACAGAATTTTGGTGAACGTACAGTAGTTGGAGCGCTATCTAGTCATCGTCCTCCGTGATATGAAGCAATGATGCCTTGTACCTCTTGTCTTACCGCTTCGTCCGTATCATCGCCTCGCATCACGACTTTCACGAGCATGGGAGCTCTCATGTTCCAAAATAAAATGGACATTGATAATAATTCACTTCAGAAATCTTCCTTGCATACCGAGTAATTACAGTCTTTCTCGTCTTGGAACATCGATGGTAGGTTCTCAAGATTCTTGCCAGCACATTCTCGATTCACAGTTTTATCTTCGTAGGTCAGCGGCAAGGCTGTTATTATACAATTTTGCAACTATTCAATTTATATTATCATTTATACTATATATATATATATATATATATATATATATATATATATATTATAAATATTGCAGTAATACAATTTATTCAATCAACTGACGTTCTGGCGGTCATATAAATAGTAATCAGTTGTTGATCGAATGAATTGTATAATACCTTCCTCAAGTTCTTTTCTTTCTTTAAGACTTAAGCGCACGTGACGCAGGGTTAAAGGTGCTCTGCGTCGCACACAAGGTCGATGGTTCGTTCCCGCTCTCATGGCTTACTAAGCCATCCATCCTTCCGGGGTCGGTAGATTGGCAGCGGACTGGTGGCTGACTTTTCTAGGAGGATAAGCAGCGCTGCCTCGATTTAGCGTAAAGGCACCGTGAGTCTTGTAAAGGACAATTGCAAGACGGTTGCATGACGCTTCCCTCAGAAAATGGCTAATGCCGAGAGCTTTATTCTTTATATTTTTATCCTCGAGTTTGGTCTACAATGAAAAAGACTATGAATTATTGAAAGATGTTGAGGTTGATGGGGGGCCGTGGCCGAGTGGTTGTTATGTTGATTACTGCGCGCCTGGAGCCCAGCTCCATCCCACTTCTCTCCGGCAGTCAACAACAACGTCTTATGGAACGCCACAGCAATCTCCTCGATACAGTATTTTCGAGATTGCAAAGAGACATGCTCAACCACTAATATGTGACACTCAAGAAAAAGACGAAAAGCGAATTAAATGCTAGAATTAGTGGGATCCGCACAGTGAAGAAAAGACACTGTGATGACGGATCAAATAGAGTGCTAAAGTGCTGAAGTAAAGTGTTGAGGTTAACAGTCGCTTGAGAAATGTTCATTTCCATCTACTTTTGTTTTCTTCCTTCGTTAACCATGGTGATATCCTGCTTTGTTCCCTGAGTAACGTTTGCAGAGTTTTACTCCGCGATCCATAAACTTTCTGAAGGTACGAAGGACGTAGTTCCGATTGAATTTACATGAGTGAAGCAGGTATTACAAATAATTATCTATATACCTGCAGTAGAGTAATGTCCGGAGATCATTTACTAGGGCTTCTCTTTCTACATAAAAGTTATAGCTAGGGTGCGCGCTAGTCGCTGCCCCATTGCCAACCCTCTCATTTGGCGAAATACTTCACGGACCATCCAAAGATTGAACAGTTTAAACACTGTTTTCCAAGTTAAGGCATTTTGATTTTATGATGAAATTGAAAGCATTTTCGGAACCCTACGAGTGGAAATCAGTTCACATCGGACTCAACAAGCACGTAGAATGGCTAGAAACATTTGTCAAGAACTTATAAAATACAAGGTCTGTATCATAATGACTATATCGGCAGAAGAAGAATGGCCTAGCGTGTTGGTTAATGGTGTGGTGCCAGAAATCAAGGTGGTAAAAAAGGTGCTGCTTCGATTTCCTTTCCCAACCCTCTCTCGCGATCTATTAACAAACGCCATCGTGACCACCTTAACTCGGCTATATTCAAGATTATACAAGAATGGCAAAAAGTATCGAACAGTATTCTACGTTATTTATAGAGAATATGAAATCAAGCAGCAGCCGAAGCAACATGTGAAATATTCGAAGACCTTTGAGGAGGATTTTTACAAGAAAACGTTATGAGTGCAAGAAGGTGTGGGATTCGCACAACAAAGTGTCAAAATGAAGTGTTCGAAAAATGTCTGCTAGCCGCTATCATAAAACATCTTGTGGGAAACAAATACTTCTTCTAAAAAATTTCAAGCAAATCTTACTCCTGTATCCGTTGCATCCGTTTCACTTTGAATACGAACTTCGGTTTTCATTTTGCTCAACAAAGCTCTCATGTCTTTCGTTCTGAGTGTTTTTTTTTTGAGAAAAAGCTCAACTTACAATATGCTTGATAATCATTTTTGAGCCATGCTTATGGCAGCACCGTTCGTCTTTAGCCAGTACTCTCAGGGTGCTCCGTTTCCTAAGTTGCCCAATAACAGACCAAACGCATGGCTCAAAAATGATTATTAGGCATATTGAAATTGAGGATGGTCTTAAAAACACTTGAATCGAAAGGCATGATTTTTTGACGATACCAGCCAAGAATAATAGAGTGTATAACACTTATCATTCAGTGATAAATCCACTTAATGGATCGTGTAAAATGTTCATCGTCGCTTACTCTTAGTATCGAGAAGTGGAGCGAGTGGGCTGGCGAAAAACGAAGGTTACTACCCGGCTGACGAGGTTGTCAAGATCTCAACAAATCATTTCCGTAAAGCCACCCCTTCAATTGTTGGAATGTTATCTAGATGAAACTCTTCACTCTCAAAAGAAATGCGATATTTCAGTCAGAAACACATTTAAAACTGTGAAAAAATAGATCATTAGATATAAGCCGACAATGAATGAGAGGGTGTATTGGCTGCTGCAGTAGAGTGTTGAGTTTCGAGTTATTTATAGAACACATTAATTCCTAACTCGAAGTAGAATGCTCGATTTTTTGATCATTCATCATGCGGGTCTTTTCACTTAAGCGAGGATAACAACTCACGTTTGGGTTAGAAGTGATTATAATAATAAAAACAACACAAAACTGGCAATTTGTCGATATGTAATTGAGAAAATAGGCATGACGAAGTTGGGTGAATAACTGGAACACTAGAGCTAAGGAACTACTTCACTACCTAACTACCTCCGGTGTACAGTGGGGCCCGGCTAATGTACGGAGCTACGACAAAGGCTTTATCTGATAAGGCTCAATACTAACTTTGATATGAAAGGAACAAAATGCCCTGCATGTAAAGGCAATGCTATGGCATCAAGGAGAAGGCTGTGTGAATAGCTTGAAGTTAAAGCCCATGTATAGGCGCCGCTATCAAATCAAGAAAAAGGGTATGGGAAAGCATCAAATTAGTCTGAATGAAAGGCCATGTGAAATTACATGCTATCTTGAATTGAAGTTTATAGTAAGTCAAATGCGGCGCGAGTGGAGCCAAGCTTCACCTCTCTCCTACAATCAACAACAGCCTCCTGTAGAACCCCACAGCGAGGCTTGTAGAAGTATTGGGATCCGCACAATGAAAAAACACTTAGACCTGAGCAGCTGATGAAACAAAGTGGACAGGTGCACGATGACAGTGACAACATACATCAATATTATTTTTGTGATCAAATAGTGATTGTAACACTGAAAGGAAAACTAAAGTGGCTCACAACTTTAGAGCACCAGTAGTCTTAGTGAATTAGCGCATTAATTTGAGATGCACAATAATACACATGTTGTAAATGGTTTGACACTGCACCCTCGACAAACCATCTTTTCATTGATTTGCAGATGGTAAAATGATACCAGAATTTGACGATTATTTGGTGTATTGAAATTTGAGCTGTGGTCTTGAGAAACCACTCGTAACGAAAGATATGATATATATTAAATATACTAGCCAAGAATAACCGATTGTACAACACTCTGTGTTCGGTGATAATTTCATTAGACATAAAGTGTGAAACGTTCGTCCTTGCTAACTCTTAGTGTGGGACTGGAGCACCAACACAAGGTTGGCAAAAGACGAGAAAGGGTAACTGCCCAACTGACGAGATCGCAAGGTCGAAACACGTGTATCGGGCTCTATAAGTCAGCTCACTCTAACAGATCACATCAAATGCGTGGCTCAAAAATGATTATCTGGCATATTGACACCAGAATTGTCCATGAGGTCATAAACAGTTGAATGAAATTTTGTTAGTTCATCGAAAGCACTACACAGGCTAAATATGCACTGTCACCTAACCTCTACGATAAATTCGATTTTATTGCCTGTCTCCTAAAAATTTCAAAACGATCATGCTTAATTCTGTACTCTCCTTTCCACTTTCACCGTCTAAACTTAGCTAATCATGAAGTTCTCATCAATCTTTTGATAATCAGTTTCTCGGATTTTTCTGCCGCAGTACCTAATTTAACGACCTAGTGAAGGTGGTGGAGCTAGCAGAAGTCAAATCTCCGTTCAGTCTAATCGAAATCCGCAGTGTAACGGTAGATGTTATTTCTCACAACACATTTATCCATAAATATCCTTACCTCTATTGAATCTGCCAAGGGGGTAGAAAAGAGTCGCTCGATGTGCTTCCTTGTTAAGGTTTCGTGTACTAGGTGGTCACATGTCGGACTTTCTCGTGGCTTGTTTGTTGATGAAGATTTCAAACTCTGCTCATTGTATCCCCCCTCCCCCCCCCCCCCCCCCCCCAAGTTACATCATTATGAACTTTTGGCCTTCTTGAAATTAGTTGGAAAGATGTAATTACTCCAAACACAAAGTCATCATAAAAATATGTTCCGTGATTAATCTGCTTATGACTTTCATTGTAGACCAACTGTAGATAAAGCGATTTTGTCCTCTGTTGGCGCACTTATGGTCTTCTTTTACTAATTCAAATAAAACCGGAAAACGCAGTGCAATGATGGGTGCTTGGTAGTTGGTCCAATTCCGTTACCTATTAACCAAACCTATCATCCGTTCGAATATACCAACTGAGACGAGGTTCAAGCAAGGTAAAGCTTCTTATGATCCGAGACGGAAATCGAATGTCAGTGGTGAAAAGGATAAGGCTCTAAATTATCCCAGGATCAACAGCATTTGATGACATCTATTACGAAAATAAAGCTCTCAAATGGCAGTAAAACCCAGCAGCGAATCCGAATACTTTCGCGGATGACGACATGACAAAACGAAGCGGATACGATATGACAAATTGAGGCAAAGGCCTAAATGGGGTCACCGCAATATTTAAGTTGGAAGATATAAATGAAGAGTTCCGTCTGCTAATCTAATCACACTTAATCTCGTTAATCATCAGCTGACTATAGGCGGCTCCACTAAAGTACCTATGAGAGTCTGCGTACTTTTGAGTGTTCCATATAGTTTGGTAAACAATGCGAAAGTTCACAAATCTTCGATTGCGGCTTCCATCAAATCTCGGTGTACCGACTATTTTCCTCCTTCTTGGTAGCTAACACGAAGTCTAATGGATCCTTAATATTATGGCTAACGTTTCGCTTTCGAGTATCTATGGCAAATGTTCTGCTTCCGATGTTGGTCATCGTAGTCGCCGCTCGAAGATGAATCGAGTGGTATGTAACGCAGTACGAATGAAGCAGCGCCCTCAGCGTAGTCTTTCACACAGAACTCCAGTGACTCGGAATTTTACGGCGGCGATTCTTCAGGATAAAAGACCGCCTTTGGGTGATTGTCGCAAGATTTTATGTGAAGTCATAATAATAAAGGTTTATAAAAATCTCGTATCAGCTCACCAAATCAGAGAAATTATTGGTCGACAACTGTTACACTGCGAACATGCAAAGTATTCATTAAAATGAGGTTGCAGCAAGTAAGTACCGTAATAAGTATAGCATACTGTATGAAAAGCATATCACAGTGAACCCTACAGAAAGATGTATATCAACAATTCGCGATTACGATAGCAATAAATATAGACATCGTTCGGATAGGAAGTGGATGAACAATTAGAGTCACGCAGAAGTGGCCAGTTCTAATGGACGATAGCCGTGGTGGGCATTTCTTGTACACCGCAAACGTTTTTACCTCTGTACAATCTGAAAATTACACTATTCAAAATATTAAGTCAATATGTTAAATATACTAGGGGAATAGACTCGCTCAATGACGATAATAAGGAATCCATTCAAGAAGACCAACAAAGAAGCAGAAGTACTTATGAATTCATATAAAAAAGTCGGAAAATAAACGTAGCTCATACTCACCTGTAGTACCCGCTTTCACCCCATTTCGGTCCCCAAGAATTTTTGATAATCCAGAACGGTTTCCCGTTTTCCGTACCGTAACCAACAATTAGTACACCATGATTGAGCATAGACGGTTCACAGAAAACTTTCCACGGATGTGAGATACCATGACGGTAGAACTGTAGCGGATTCGCATTGATTCCTAAAAAAAGAAAGAAAGCACTCTTAAACCCAGTTTTAATATAACTTTTTTTCTCTGGCCAAAGCGATGCGATAGGCACAGGCAATTGCTAGGCGTGATACATCCCAGTGAATTTCACAATGATTCTTAACTTTTGGCAACTATTTTTAATGAATACTATGGAAAGATCTACTACTATGTTTGTTATGAAGGTAAAGACTAGAGAAATCATTTTTTGAATAACGCGACATGCTTTTGCCTTCATTTGTAGGATTTCAGAGCTGCTGAAACGCATGTATCACATATACTCAATAACTGATGAAGGTTCACCGATGTATCAAATCAGTGTTTCCAACCTTCTCAAACTCCACTACCGATTCGTGGACCTTGAGGAGACTAAGAACCTGGTTTGCAATGGAAGCAATAATCACGCTTGTATTGCAGGGCTCCTAGAATTTCCGTGTACTCTAAGTTTGAATTGTAACTTGAGATCAGATCACTTCGAAAACATCCAGAAAAGTGAGAATTATCACCGAATTTCACTATCGTCAAACTGCTCATTGTCCGCGAATAAACTTCATAAGGCCTTTCTGCTTTTTGCCATAAGGCGACATTTGGCTCACTTCAACATCTGGACTTGATAAAGTCCTACTCGACTTGTTTGCTACGATAAAAACACTGACTTGGATCGCCGCCAGGCCACGCTAAGCCAGCGTATAGATGGGATACGAATTCACTCACCACTACTATGCCATGAACGAAAAATAATGTACACTTTTTATTGGGGAACTGATTAAACTAAATAGATTATGCTTTTGCGACCTATCTTAGCATTTTCGCTTTGCAGCTAAAACCATCTCAAGGATCCTTTTGATTGTCCTGCATTTTCAAGTGATCGCTATATAAAGTCATGTGCCGCTATAAATCCGACGGGGAAGCTAAAACTTTTTTTCAGAAGTACGAAAAATTTTGATACATTGGCCTTGAGCGCTTCGCTGGAAGGAAATGACTAAGAATTTCTGCTAGAAGATAAATTTCATGTGGGCAAATATTGCAGTTCAACATCAGCGAACAGTACATTCCAAGACTAAGCAAACAAAATCTCATGATCCACACAGAAAGTAATATCGGACGTGCGTTTTACTAATTGCATTTCCAACCAAACTCTTCCTTACTTTCTGAAAATGAGATCTTTTTGATGTTAAAAAATTTTTTTACAAAAATAAATCCACCAGGAACACTCCCATCATGATAAGCATTAGTGACAGTTTATTGTGAGTAATGTTTGAAATTCAGTTGTTGTCGCACTGCCGAAAGTCAAACATGACCCGCCCTACCCTGGTTTCGTGACGGAAGGGTAGAATGCCGAACTTCGGCGCTCTACGCCTACGTGTGTTCTTGAGCGATCCACATCTCAATAGTCTTCATAGACAGTCTCATACGAGCCACGTTCCCCCACTCCACGGCTTTTCACGTTCGATCCACTCGTCGATTTGAGACTTTCTGCATTCGATAAAGTTTAGTCCATTGCATTGCTTTGTAATTGATCGCGGACAAATTTTATGATTATCCTGGTCACTCAGTGACAGATGTGTCGACTAGCAAAACTTTCTTCCCTTCCTGCGATTTTTCGAAATCTTCTGATTATCCTTTTTGATCTTGGTGTACGACTTTCATATAAAGCTTCTTGCGAAAATATTACCGAAATGCCTTTGAGATTTTGAGAAGGCATTTTTGAGATTTCTTTGAAATACTTCTACGGTATTGAAATCAGAAAAGCTCAATTGATATGTATTTTAGGATCGCAACATAAAAGAGACTTTCTGGCTTTAGCTAACCTCAAAGAGAAAGCGTTCCGACACCTCTGGAGAAAATTCAGTGGTACACTTTTTTGAAAACCTTATTATAATATATTATAGTGATGTCATCTCAGTCATTGTTTATTTATTTAGAGCACCCTCATCCTCAAAAAAATCTTCCACAATTTTTTGGAAAGAAAGTTTTGTAGACTGAATATCAGCAGCTGTCCACACTAGACGAAATTGTGAAAAATATGAAGCACACAGATTTCAGAATTCACTGGGAAGAAAAAGGTGTTTCCAAGTCGGAAGACGATATCTCACTGTCATTGACAGTTGACTGTGTTATAGTCTGTTGGTCACTAAATGTTACGAACATTTAGCTGAGCAGGAAGTGTTTATTCCAAATGGTCTCCTAATTGTCAAGAAATCATACTAGTAAATCGAGAAGGAAGGAAAAGGAAATTTTTCTTTTCTAAGCAAGAGCTTACTATTGTACAATATTTCATCTGAACTATACTGATCCCCCTAAGTTTGTGCTATACTAGTTTGTTTGTAACTTATAAATTATCTTTGCAGTATCGGAAACATAAAGACGTTGAAGAAAATTCAAAAATTCACTTTAGAACACCGGAAAAAAAAGATTTTTTCGGCAATAACATGACCAATAAAAATCGAAATTAGGCTTGTAATCAACTCAACCGTTTTTCTCGCACGTGGTTTCTTTTTTTTTTTGTTCTTTTCTTTTTCATCAAACGTGATTCCACAAATTGGAGTCCTTGCCGGTTCTCGCTTGTCAGATTTCAGTTTCATTTCTCTGACGGCTTTCACTCGTCACAACAAATCGGAATGCATCATCGAAAGCAACGCATTTTTATCAATACAATAACATCCGGGTCAAGAGCTGATGTTGGCAATGAGGCATTGGCCAGACTACGGTAATCACCCATGTTGCAAACTCAAAATTAATACTTATTAAAGATGATTTCCCTCTAAGTTCGTCCACACTCCATCTTTTGCTCAGTTTCGCAGTTTTGTTGAGTATACAGAATGTTCAGGCTACATCAATCTCCACAGAAAAATTATAAGTTCATAAAGTGCGTTCTCTCGTTTTTTAGATAGACATATTGCTACAAAAACTACACTAAAGCTTGATAATAATTCAAATCAATAATCACTTTAGCATTTGTCTACTACATAGGAGCATTTTTTTACTTCATCTTTTTCCACTGGAATTATTGTAAATTTTTTTACACTTAGCTCCTTCACTTTTCTTATTTTTTCTGAGCCATTTGGAGGCATTGTGATATTGACGTTAACTCATCGTTTCAAGAAAATGCGCTGTTAGCGTGCCCCCCTTAGAAAAGAAATTTTAGTAAGCTACAACATGGGTTAGACAAAAGATAGTGCTATGGACAAATTCATGGTATCAACACAGAGTAACTTTTCAATCATTAGTGGTCGAAATAACCGTTAAGAAAAACAAACTGAATTAACTTTGATAACAGTTTGTGATATTTTCAGGTTTTTGAAAAAACCGCTGTGCCTTCAGTACATACATATCCCACAGTACTCGAAACGACACAATTTTTACAAGTCCAAGCGAAAAGATCGTAAGTTTGCAAGCAATTCTGACTCATTGTAAATTCAGTAAAAAGGTGCTTCGCCATGAATAAGATTACCTTCAAGGAAAACTCAAGTGCAAATTCTGAATAACACTCAGAATTTGTCTAGAGTCGGTGAAATGATTAAATCGATAGTATTCAGAGAGTAATGAACAACATCATACTGAAGAAAGATCTGACAGACTAGATTACAAAAAATGGTTAAAAAGAATAAGCGCTAGCAAGAATTGTACTGTTTTATTTCACGCAAAAAATCATTGATCATTACTCTTCAACCCCGAACCCCGAAATTGATCACGAACTCCACAAATCAAAATTTCTTCATGCGAACACATTTTATAGGTAACTCTACAATTTTTTAAGACCTGAATAACTATCAACATTCGGTGTCACGAACAATTCATCTGTATTGATGTGATCTTGCTGATTACCGAATCACTTGAACCGCAGCCAGTGAACATCCTCTCCTTATACTGTAGTTATCGCTGCTCAGTGGGATCCGGTACTCAAAAAAATTTTTAAAAACAGATTTTTATATCAATTCCTCTCCCTTTTTTTGGCTTGGTTAGCCACAAATGACTCGCCATTCTTTTCTTGCCGCGGTATCGGCTTTCTGGATGGGCTCCTTTTGAACATTTCAATTCCTTGTCAGCTTGAGGGACTGAGAAGGATTAGTGAGCCTCTACAGCTTTCTGTCAGCTGAATTTATTATTGAGAAAATTTTTGGCGAACTCCTTGCCAGCTCAAATGATTTTACTGAAGGAACGATTAGCATCCATCCAGACACTATGCTATCATAAATTAGTACAAAGTTGGGGAAAGGTGGAAACTATGTGTCAATGTTTGAAAAGCCATAGCAAGAAGAAAATATATGTTTAAGAGCTACCTTAAGCACAGAATCGCTAATAATTGCGTTGGCCACTGGAATTGTTTGGATTCTACGATGTATCAATCATTTCATACGAAACAATTTATGGCAATTCTTCGTTATGCCAGCAGATCAGTTTGAGAAAAGGTAAGCATTTTGAGTATCTACGTCCACACTTTTTTACCGTTCGTTAAACATAGTGTTCTCATATTGTTTTCCTATCAAAAATCCACATATTTACATTTCTAAAGTGCAACGAATTTCCGCTCTCGATACAAAGCTCCCTATCACACTGATTCAAGCGGGAGTTGAAGAGAATCAGAGTAGAGGAACTCCTCAAACATTGCTGGGATTCCCAGAGCGCAAAATCGAAACCACTTCAAAAAAGATTAAGAGAGTGTTTACGAAAGGAACACTGTTCTAGAAGGGCATTATCAGAATCATCCAGCAAAAAATCATCATATAGCGAAGCCAAATTTTTTGTCAACTTTTTCAAGAATAAAACACAGGACCACTAATACTTTTAAAGCACGTCTCTTTTGAGCTATATAAAGCAAATCGAAATTTACAAGGTCCCCGATTTACGCTCTTTAGGATTTCGCATACCAATATAAAGCGTCTCAGGTTAGGTAACTTGATCAAGTTGTGAACACTGCAGTACATAACAGCATGACGCATAGCAATGTGTATTAGTCTTATTTTCTAGAGTATGCACCAATAATACACGCTCACTAATCTTGCGTCATGAGATAATTCTAACTTTTTACCTTCAAAATTAATCCATAAGATGGACTGTTTTCAAAACCTCGTGGTCAACATTCAAAATAACTCCAAGAAAGGATGTTTTTAAGCCTAAACGAGGTCGGTACGCCAGGGCCATACACCGGCGTTCCGGAGGTTTCGGCCTCCTCGTCAGTGACGCCCGTCCCACATTAAACCCTGCACTGTAGAAAGGAGGGAGGCGTATGTGGTGATGGCATAGTATACAATGACACTAGTCCATCACCTCTGTTCAGTCGTTGAATTTCGGCTGGTAGATTAAAATCAATCCATAAGATCGACTGTTTTCAAATCTCGTGGTAAACGTTCAAAATAACTCCAAAAAAATGTTTATCTTCAACTGAATGCTAAATCCGGGTCAATGAAGTCCACACTTCCAAAGTAAAATAGTTGTTACCTAATTTTCTGGAAAATGATCTTTCACTGAGCCCACGAAAGCCGAGGGCTGTCTGGGACGAATAGCTGGGATCGCTCAAGTATGGCTCCCCCACAATCCCGTATAAAATCTAATGACAGTTTGTACAGAACAAATAAATTTACAGGCCCACACAGAAAACTTTGTTTTCTTATGTGTTTCCTTAATCTCAGACTATTTATAGAACTTTATAGAGCGTCTAGTGTCGGAGAAAATCGTGGAAATAGACTGAGAAAACAACGAAGAACTTGTGAATCGCCGAAAGTATGCTACAAAATTCGAAAAGTTGTGAACAATCATCCTGAAATGTTAGAATGGTCCCTCAAAATACCAGATCGACCACAGCTTGATTACCACGGTTAAGATTCAAATCAATTCAGCAGTAATTCACCTGATTTTCTTTCATGTTTTCTACTGATTACGTTAACTTCAATTGCCCTCATTTCATAAGATGCATAATTTTTAAATTATATAATAAAGCTTCATATATGTGAGGTTCACTACAGTAGAAAACGGTATACTTGACAGAGATTTTACTTTGTTGGGAACTCACCGATCGAAATCGGTCCTTTTTTCACCAGCCACGCCTTCATGCTTTCCTCATTGTGTGGCAACTCCACAGAATCGTTAATGTACACAGAGATTTCCTCAAAAAAACAACCTCAATTGGAGTCTAATTGACCTTAGTGGTTACGACAGCAGGGAATGAGATATTGTACTTCTTTCTGAGAAAGTCTACTGTTTTCTTTGCTGATTGAGCTTGTAGCCGAATGAAATTTTTTTATTAACACCCCGTGCTACAAGTCTGATCAATAAAGAAAACATGATCAACTGGTTATGCATGTCAGAGAAAACTCGGCCTAAATTAAATCAGAAGTACATTGTCGTTGCGTGAATCACTCACCGAACGATTAAAATGGCATTTTTCTCCTCTACCATCGTATGGATAATCACTTTCTGGTTCTAAACCACCCATTCGTATTATTTCTCTGCAATGATAATGTAAAATCAAACACTGATGACAAGAACAACATAGTATTTGTAAAAATAAACAGCAAAAAACACCAATACGGTAGCTCTCATAGTCGCATTTCCTTCTTCTTAAAACTATCACCAATAATTTCGCTCAGAAACGCGACACTCGCGCAGGATATCAATGTAGCGACAAAATTCGTTGTCACAAAATAAGCGATTATGACTACAGGCTTTCATAATTAATCCAGCATCGAACTAGCCTCTAATAATAGGTTGGGGAAAAAGTTTTGAGAAAATGTTTGTTACTTTTCTGAGTGTCGGCCATTTCTTGTGTTTTCGGGCTAATTTGAAAGCCCGTCTTCTTCCGCGTTGATTGTTATATAAATTATCTACTTATTTCGAGATGGGGTTAACAAGCGAGCATATTAGGTTGTTGTTGATGCAAGAATGGTGTTGGATACAAATGCAACGGTAGCAAGTGAACGCATTAATCTGGCTTGGGGCGAAGACAGTTGGCGAAGGTGCGATGTACAGATGGTTCAAAAAGTTTGACGAAGGTGAAGAAAATTTGGATTATCAGTCGCGTTGAGGTTGTCCGAAAGAAGATGATGGTCAAGCCGTGCTTGATGCGATTGAAGAAAATCCCTGTTTGACTTTTTCTTCAAGCAAGAAATCGGAATTTTATGCTCGCGGAAGCGACCTTTTGCCGGAGAAGTGGCAGGAAGTACTTGAAGTTGAAGGGAAGTACTTTGACTATTAGTTTTGTCTATGTTCGGGTGTACAAGGTGCATAAACAAATGTTTTACAAAAATTTTCTCAGAACTTTTTCTCCAATCTATTAGGTAATGAGATAACAGGAGTTGTGCCATTATTACCTTCGCGTTTTGCCACTTTCGTTAATTTGATTGTTATTTATTCTGAGAGATCGATTAATCAACAAGTATAATCACCATCATAATTAATGATATACAATCATTTGCTGAATAAAGGCTGGATTCCTTCTCTTCTAAAAGAACACGGCTAGCGATCAAAGAAGTCGATAAGGTCACATTTGAGATAGTTGTAGTCTCTGAATTTTTCTTCCACACCTTCAAGGCACGCAAGAAAAATAATCCGATAGAGTAATATCACGGCTATAAGGTCTATGCGGTGCCGTGGCTCAACTTAGTTTCTCCAAAAAATGGAGAATCGACTTTGCATTTTGTGGTCGAGCGTTATTATGGAGGAGGGCTACACTGAACCGTTTCGGGCGCCTCTATCGCACTGCTGCGGCCAACTCTCGTAATTGTTGCCTATAGACGTCGACACAGATGGTTTGTTGTTAGCGAACAGTTTACGGAACAGCAGTCCCTGATAATTCCAGAAAACTGAGAGCATAAACTTCTCAGCACGGAAATGGGCTTTGGTTAGATTTTTCGTTGAGACGGCAGGACTTTGCCGCGAGGCAACCAGCACACGTGGCTCTGCTTGTTCTCATAGTAGACCTAGGACTCATTTCTACATATCTACTTTGGAAACTATCTACATACTGGACGCTTTTAACCATTCTCAGGCCTATGTTCTGATGTTATTTGGAATTGTTACCGCTCTGGTATGTCGAAGTTTGGACTTGTGGAGCAAAAAAGATGTTATCCCGTTTCAAGACCATTCAAGGCAGCAGTTGCTTTTCTGAATTATATTAATGGGATCCGTAACCTCTATTCCAGTCACTACTATTTTTCACACCAAAAGATTGTTTTCTTTTATCATCTAAATAAGAGAGCATGTGACGCAAAGAGCGCATGTGGCGCAGTGGTTGGAGATGTTCTGCGCCGGACATAAGGTCGATGGTTCGATCTCGTGTTTATGACTCGACAGGCCATCCATCCTTTCGGAAAAGGCGAATCGGTTCTAGACTCGCCTGAGAAATTAAACAGCATTGGCTCGATACAGCGGTAGGCCATCAGGAGTCTTGTAAGAGCCAAATACCTCAATCACAGTAAGCAGAGCTATAAATTGAATACGAGTGCATGACGCATCCCTCAGAGATTGTAAATGCCACAAGCTTTGTCTTTTATCCTTTATAATCAAAATCTCATAAAATCTAACTTATTTGCAAGAAAGGTTGCAAAAAAGGTCTTCAGTGCTGCAGTTGAAAATTACCTGTAAGCTTGACTTGGCAGTCCACCGTCACATCCCTGATCAACTTTATCACAGTCGACAAGCTCTTGCTCTGATAATGACACCAGCTTTTTCTTAGCTAAAAACCATTGTCCTTCGATATTACCCGTTGTTGAGAAGGCCCAACAACTTCCACAGTTTTCTGAAAAGAGACTTAATTTGAATTTCTTACGTCTACCACGTCGCAAAAGGTATACCACACAGCTTAGAACTGACAGAGTTTTTCATCGCTTTGAGTCCTAAGGAAGTTTCAAGGGCATTGAAAAAGTTTCCTCATTTATGATAATCTTCACAAGAAGGGTGCCGATAAAGCTCGAACCAGTAGGGTATAATCGCTACTTAAATGCCAGTTTTTGCACTTCACAACGCGCCGCGAGCGAAAGCATCGTGCAAGAAACCTTAAAGCAATGCAACATGCGGATATGGGTTTTACGCTTATCCTTCACAGAATTTGAAGACATTTGAGGAGATTAAGCTTGCTGAATCGATCGATCACCGTAGGTCATTGTACATACTGAATATGCATTCAGTCAGGCCTACAATGATGCAAATAAAGCCTAGGACATGGAGCTTCCTATGGGAGTGGTCATCCCTGAACGCTTTGGTACACATTTAAGTTCTCATAAGATATAAATATACTTAGTATATGTCAATCAAATGCTCATAGAAGAATAAAGGCTTTAGATATTAACTGTTTTTATGAAGCACCTTGATTTTTGACTTCGGTTACGGCGCCGTATTTGCGCCAATCAAAGGAATCGGGGTAGTCGTCCGTCATGTTTATTCCTTCAGCTTCGAAATTCGCGAGTTTACTAGGAAAAATCGGCTGATCCCAGATGTACGGCAAATAAGTCTAAAACATCTGTTAGATCAACAACAATGTAATACTTCTCAAAATTGATCTTGACTTTCAGCTTCAAGACCATTTTGCTTTCAAGCACAGCGCTATGTGTTCATTGCCAAAGTCTGCGGTATATTGAAAGACACAGTGAGTAAAAAAAATTGCTTATACTTGAATAAGTGGGTTTGCTGTAAAAGACTTGTAAGCTTAGATCGTAATCTTTCTTACAAAAAAACCCTCTCAAGGTTTGATATCGTCATCAAATTCCTCACTAACATTCGTCAATTGAACGATAAGTAACTGGATTGTAGATAAAATTTCACATAAAAATTCGAGGATCGCATGGCAATCTTTACAAAATACAAAGATGGCTAGCTTTTATCGATGTCTGCAGCTGTTAATGGTTTTTATTGGTTTTCTAACGCTCACCTTCTTGAACTCATCGGGTGACATGTCGGAAAACTGCGTAATTCCATAAACTGCCGTTCCATTTTCTCCTTCTTTGAGTAATTGAATTGCCTGAATTGCAACTGACTTCTAAAAATCTCATGAAACTATCAGTTAAAACCTTTCGTCAACATTCTGTTCCAATCCTTCCTTCCTTTCACAAACTGATTTACTATCTCAATTATTATGTACCTTTAGATTCCGTTTGAAAATTCGGAATCGCTTCAGTGTTTCATGTTTATCGTTGTACACTTTGTTATATCTGAAATCAAAGATGGAAGTTAATTCATATAAAGAAAGAAACAAAAAAACCAGTATTGACGATGAAACACAAGCAATAAACTGGACCTCTGAGCAAAGTCGTTGAACTGATTCCACGCAACAAAATCTTTGGGTTTGATATTAGGCCATGTTCTCGCAGTAAGTTCCGGTGAATTATGCCTGAAAAAGTAAAACTTAATGTAAATCGGGTCACTTCCGTTACTCACACCCTGTTTGAGCCGCTTGGGAAAGCGAGTTTGTTGCTTTTTACAGAGCTCCAGCAGTTGTTCTGTAACATAAATCATCAAAATTATAATGCTGTTTTATTTTCTGAATGGCTTATTTATTGCGATACAACAGTGAAAATAAAAATTTATGCAAAACCTAGGCATTCTTTACTGGATAAAGGTTTTTCTTCGAACTTTTGATCACTACCGGTAGCACAGATCTCGAAAACTCCAAAGATGTACTTGATTTTTGCCAAGGACTTCTTCTTGAGCTGTAGCAGTCGAAAGAAGATTGGGTTTCTCATATTTGGATCATTTTCTTTATCCGCGTCCTACTTTGACGCCATGGAAAAAACGCGTTTCCTGATATTTCTCAGAATTCAGCAATCACTTGATAGCTTGAATATCGAAATTTCAGCGGTGTGCTTCATTTTTTAAAATCACTACATTAATGACGTGCAATAAAAAAATATGCTTCACACTCGGCTCGTTTCGGCGCATTTTTCGCTGGATAGAGCTTTTCCTCATTCGATAGCACACATCTAGATGACTTTGATGATGTATCATTTTTCCAAAAGAACTTTTCAGTGCTTTGTAGCAGCCAAAGAATTAAGTTACGCGCAGCGCGACACTGGCATCAAGCCACAGCGCTTTTGCCAGTGCCAAATTGACTGAACTCAGTCTTCTTTTGCTTTAACAGCCACTATGAAGCTCTTTTCAAAAGCCAAGTGCACAACTCAAATCGTTGAGAATCACACTATTGAAGATTATTGAAAGTTCAAAGGAAAAACTAAGCCCACCTAAAAATGCTTGAGGGTGAAACGATTTTTTTTTTTTTTGCCAGGGAGCAATAAAAAGGTCATCAAAGAATGGAGCGCATCATTGAATTTCTAGTGATTTATGCTAACTTATGACTTGTACTAAAACATAGGAGCAAAAAATGTTTTCCTCAAAGGGTGAAACAGAGTGCAGATAACGGAAAAGTACCGTATTAAGTACTGTAGTAAGTTTCTGATACGAAACATTTAACGTTCGTGGAGCAGGCAACGGTACGGATGAGGTGGTAAGGTCGTAGCGAAAAAAAAACTTATTCCTAAGATACTTTGCTTGAAGCTGTTCTTCATTTTCAAAAATATAAATGCTTGTTGTTTTTACAGATCAAAGTAGACTGCATAACGTTAGCTAACACTTTAGATTGTTGCTTTGCTTGACGACTGAGTATTGTCAATGATTTTGAGGATCTACAAGCACCGCGCATCAAAGTGTTTATTTATAGAGCAGACCAGCTCTGAATGAGTACATGAGTTCTTTGGTAGCCCTCTTGAATAAAGACACTTTATCCCCCAAGAATCCACTTCAATCGTCTCCAACTGCCGTCGACTATTTACATATCAACATGATATATTTATTTGCTTATTGAAAGTATATTTTTCTTAGTGAGTGAGAAGAAATGACTCAAAAAAAATTCAAAATACGAAAATCGACCGATGAGTCGATGCTGATTGGTTTTTTCAGAGTGTGTTGTGTTCTCCGAAAAGGGTGGATAGCCCAGCAATTAAGGTGCTCTTCAAAACACAATAGATCGTCGTTGGTGCGATCGCGGGTTCAACTTATCATAAGTATAAACCTTCGCAGAGGAATAATGAGAGAAAAATAATTGAATGCAAGAAGTGCTGAGATCTTCAAAATATACGTGATGATGGACTATGTCGAAAAAATCGAAAAATAATGAAGTAAAACAGTAATATGCCATAGTAATAGTAAAACAGTAATATGTCATGGTGTAATATGCCAGTATGCATAATTCATACTAGTCTATAGACAACAAGAGGAAGGTAAAAACAAAAACGTAGCTTTTACAAGGCGACTGTTTATTTCCATTTCCAAATTTTTGTCTTTATATCATCATTATTTGTTTGGTCTTTGAGCGTCGTTACACTAATTCGTTTATCTTTTATTTCCATAGGCCGAAATCATGTGTATGCTGCTCCCATCACTTCGTTTCTTTAGATCCTTTATTCACGAATGTCACCGAATTTTTTTCATTAGATACGGTCAATGCTAGGAGACTCTTTAGTGCTTTCACAAGCTCGCTGATTGTTGTTCAAGTTTCTCCTCCTCGGAATCCTTGAGCAGCGCGATTAGACTATTCCCACGTCTTTGCCATATAGATGTTATAAAACATAAAAGGGGCTTCGCATAGAACTAAGGTGACTATCTAAGGAGTTCAAATGGATGACACCTTGATTGGACTAGCGCGAGGTTGTATCAGCCACAATGCATTTTTCATGGATTCGTTACCCAGCGAATCTCAAGAAACAAATGAACACCTGCAGCTGTGGAGACTATAGTTCTCTCTCAATGAGTCATCGTATTAGTGGCGAAGTTGGTAGTGCTCTTAAATGTCTGATTATGATGCACATTAATAACTCATCTCTTGATTGGAGCAACAAAGGTAAGAAAGAGTTTGCTATTTTTACTTGGAGTTGCCATCTACGGTGAATTCACACTGCGATAGAGTCCAGCAAATTCCTTTCCGACAAATCACCCAGGATAAATGTCAGAAAGCCAAATAAGCGCATAGTCCAAAAAAAAAAAACGAATAAGGGTAGATTCGCAAAAACAAAAACTAGCTGTGAACTGAGCCATGTAACTACTTCTATATTGTTTTCAGTCACATTTAATACCTCTGCGACAAGCAGCGTCTAAAAGCCCACACATTTCGCAATTATTTATTTGGTGCGGAAAGTCTCCTCCCATAGTGCTTGTAATTACCCCATTTGGGTAAAGTGTAAATGAAGGACGAACGTGCAATTGGAACGCTATCGCAGCGTGCAAAAATCAACATCCCACAAAATTTTTCAACTCAAACATAGAAAATTATAAGTTGTCAAGACTGGAAGCTGATGATGGAGCCAAGGTCGAGGCATGTGCATCGAGCTCTATAAGGAGCCCACAAAAGACGTCATGAGATAATTATCAGATATATTGAATTTTGAGCGTATCTTAAAAGAACGTTCAAAACGAATGGGACAAAATCACATGCTTCGAGTTTTTTAGAGGTTTGGTACATCTCTAGTGGTATGCGTACGTTCCAACGTATTCTCGCATGCCTCATTTGTACCACATGCTTTAGGTTCACCCCTACATCTTATAATAGCGGCGAAGAAAATGTATCAATTTAGACGAAGTGGAAAGATAAATTGATGCTGCGGTCTAGAGTGATTGATTGTCGATTGCATGCTTCACGGTTAGTACGGAGACATATTAAACAGTACCTTCCAATCCACTATCTTGAGACCTCGCTCAAAGCACAATACATATAGCGTGTTAGAGCCCCTCCGCTGAACCGGAAGACATGTGGTCTTGATGAGGCGTGCGAAAATACGCCGAAACGTACGTATACAGCTAGAGGTGCCGTACCAGACCTTTATAAGGCTCAAAACCTTTTATTCAGACTACATACTGTGCCTCTAGGCGAGATCATCCGTCTAAGTAGAAAATAGAAATTATCGAACCGCCTGTCAAGAATGATACGAACTTATTATGCGATGCCAGGCAATTGACGCAGAGGTATTCGTCTCTAGCAATACTTCTTATGCCGTGTCTCAGTTCAATTGCCTTAATCCGCGTGCATGAGAAATTATGCATGCCGTTTCAAATAGGTTAATGGGTGGTCTGATCAATGTAGATGCTTCTACAGAGCTTATATTGTTCTAGTTTGTGACAAGGTGTGTTGCAGCTACTTAAGTGACATTCCATTGATGTGACAGCTTTTCCTAGGCTTGATGAGGTTTTCATAAACATTTGCCAAACTATACTCTGAAATAAAACCACCAAGAAAATGCAACTCACCTATAAAAACTACATTTTTTTCTGTAAGCTAAAAATATATTTGCACAGCAATAGAGACTATACTAAACTACACCGTGTATTGGATATTCTGGAAATTATTATCAAAAGATCACTTAGAATCGCTGTTGGAACTTCTGTAGTCTATAGAAAAACTATGGCTTTTATGAGTGTCACAAATTTTTTGGCGATTTTATTTGGTGCAAAGATGTTTCCGTGGTCATCGGAGAAAGTATAGCTCTGGCAGAAGCCACATTTTCGTGAGAGGGTTAAAATTCAAAAACATTACTTTTAAAAAGTTGCGATAGTCTCCAGCTTCCTCTCTCCCTTTTCTCTATATGAAAAAAGCCATATAACAAAAGCAATAAAAAAACAGTGAGTCAGTAACGAAGGGTCCTGAAATGTTTATGATTTTACATAAAATTGCATTCTTATCAAGATTTCTTAGGTTAAGAGCAATTATTTTCTAACAATTTCCAAGACCAACTGTCTATTAACTTCGACATGCTTGCAATACAATTTCTTATATTCTTCTTTAAGCCAAACACGAGGTGTTACAATAAACTTTATTTGACAGCTGACGTTTCGGCAGTTCGCCTTCTTCAGAGCCTGGAAAGGTCAAATTGTCCGCAATCCAATGAGCCAAACACCTTCAATACTCCCTTAGAAAAAATCATCAGATCTAGATTTCAATCGCATCAAGCACAAAATGAACTCTCAACATACTTACCGCTTTCCTTCATTAGCGGTATTCGTATGCCTTCTCAAAATCATGTTATGCGATCTACTCAAAAGATCATCAAAGCGGTGAGTATGTTGAGAGTTGATTTTGTGCTTGATGCGATTGAAATCTAGGTCTGGTGATTTTTTCTAAGGGAGTATTGGAGGTGTTTGGCTTATTGGATTGCGGACAATTTGACCTTTCCTGGCTCTGGAGAAGGCGAACTGCCGAAACGTCAGCTGTCAAATAAAGTTTATTGTAACACCTCGTGTTTAGCTTAGAGAAGAATATAAGCAATTATTTTCATAAAATATTAAGTATGATGAATAAACTTTTACCAAAAGTTGATATTCGCAGAAACTTCATAGTTTGTCTACTGTAACTCTCTTCAATATTTCGGAATTTCAATGCTTTCAAACGCACATATGTGAATACTTTAATATATCGGACTTGGATGAACACATCTACATTTGGAAAAATAAACTAAAAAAATTAGCTCAGTTTAATCTTCATTTTTTTGAAAAAGAAGTTCCAAACAGAAGATATCCTTTTACTGATTTACGACAATCGATCACAGTGTAACTGGTCATCGCATTAAAAGCAGTGTTGAACCACTAATCAGTAATCCGATAAAGATGTAACATGTTTTGAGCCGTTAGGTCTAGTGCTATCTAGGCACCTGTTTCGTCTTATTGGGACTCATCAGTGCCACCCTCCCTCGGTTCAGCCGATCCCCTGAGGCTAAATAATCCTTTATGAAGGAATCGACGCCAGTATAAAGAAATCACCGCGAGTCAGATGAATCAGTAATCAGTTTGAGTGCGGGAACTATTTTTTTGAGACCGACGTTCCATTCTCCCGTTCATACAATAGGAGAAAGATCTATAAAGCAATAGAGGGGATTCAAGCAAATAAATTTCAGTAAGCCAAGGTGTACACATTGTTGTGAACGGGTTAGGAGAGGATCGCTGATAAATAACGTTAGCCTCCCAATATCCTCTTTGGTGATCGTCACTGATATCCAAAAATGTATTATCCGATGACGATTCCAAAGATTTTATATTCCTGACTTGTGCTATTATCAGAATTTTTTGGTAGAAATGTCGTATACCTATTATTTCGCGTTAATAAATGCGAAACATTGAACTATAACGCCGCTCACATTATTCTAATCATCCGCTTCGTTCTGCGGAACGGTTCGGCACAATGACTAATCTCGATCTTCTCATAGTTCTCCCATGCACGATGCTCGCCTTCGGCAGTGCACTTCTATAAATGAAAACAAATGAATTGATGAAGTGGCCGCATGCACTGATTTCAATGCATATCTATTCCACTATTTCTCCGTACTGCATAATCTAAGGAAAACCTTTTTTTGGCTGCATCGATATCGATGCATGTTGCGGGGATGAGGGTGCGAAATTATTCATGGTGCCGAGTGGCTGTCACAAGAAACTTGATGTGGTCACGTGTTTGTCGAGCCAATGGCTCTCGAAACAAGACATAAAACTAGACGCAATTAAGACGTGAACTAAAGGCTAAACGTTGGTAATAAAATTTTATCATTCACGTATCGCGTCTAGGGCCCGTATTCTCATTAATCACCATGTAAGTAAATCAAACAGTGGTATATTTTCCATTCGTCATTGACTCACACTAAGGATGGATCTTCGCTGTTCATGAGGCATACAGAACACTATAGCATATTTTAGACATGATATACTCAACGAAAGATGTTATGACGGAAAGGCAGCCAATGGCACCTTATAAGAAGGGATGGCATTAATTTACTCTCAGATGGATTCTCGGATGAAGCTGTCAAACACATGAGGACGCAATAAGTAACTGTTTAGGCCAGTTACGTAAGAAATATAGTTAGAAAGCAAAGTCGCGAATCAAAAAAATAAAGGGACAAAGTGGCATAGACGACAACAAAATTATAAATAGGGACCTTGAATGAAGGTTCCGACTGGTAGTGATCGTGCTGCTACTCTGGCGTTCAATCTCAACATAATCCAAGGTTCCAAGACAAAAACCAAGGGAGTATTTGAGGATTCCATGAGTAGACAGTTTTTAGTCATTTGCGAGAGTCAAGAACAACAACCAACAACAACTGAAGGGTATCGCAATTGTGATCTAAAAATGTGCTTCTTTTTCAAAGGGGATTTTCACGAGTATCTCAAAAAGTTTCAGCTACAATTTTTTTTTCCTTGCGTAGGAGGGATTTCTTTTTCACAATGCAAAATTAATTTATAAATTATTTATGTGATAAAGATTTTATTTTCCTTTCATTGAAAATTAGACATTCTTTTTTTTTTCTAAGATAATATTTATATCAAGAAGCAGAATCGGGACGCTCACTACTTGGTTTTCAGCCAAAAACATCGTTTACTCTAGTCATTTTTCTCTG
The DNA here is from genome assembly GCA_019055375.1 of Parelaphostrongylus tenuis. Taxonomy (NCBI): domain Eukaryota; kingdom Metazoa; phylum Nematoda; class Chromadorea; order Rhabditida; family Metastrongylidae; genus Parelaphostrongylus; species Parelaphostrongylus tenuis. The sequence continues at coordinate 25,906 of JAHQIW010006470.1, forward strand.
GTGATAATGTTCTGTTAAAGTGCATCTATCTCACTAAACTCAATGTCAATTTTTCGATGAAATTTGAAAGTATGTTTCTACTGGCTTTTCTTTTCGCTTTCAATTTTTCCTCAAAACGACGCAAGTGCACAAACTGAAGATGATTTTACCGAATAAATCGTGCCCTTACTACTGAAGGAAACATTGATAATTTTGAGGAAATTTAGCTGATTTGATGGATTTGTATGCTATAGTGTGTTCGGTCGTCCAGGCGAATGAGTACCGGATTCGTTGGAATCTTAGTACAATCGTTGGCTACAAAACACTCATTTCCCTCAGATCCACGACGGCCTAGGGTTTGAGTTGAAACATGACTCCCTGACGCGATTAAATCGAGATTTAATGGCGAGGCATGCTCGACGAGCATTTATCAGTAAATTAGTGAGGAGAAAGTTGACAGAACCTTTTGCTGACAAATGACACACAAGCTGGATCTTTTTTATGAAGGATATTTGCAAGAAAAACAGCGAGAAGTGTGGAGACAGTGCTAGAAAATGGAAAAAAAAGTTGCCGATAGAGTGCCTGTATATCAGGAACTGAAAGTTCATTTCCTTTGAGCATCTCAAATCAAAGCATATACTTTAGTCACAACCTTTTTTCGGAATAACGTCATGTCGGCTATAGTAAAAAAGGTTTGCGTTGATCAAGGCGTAGTTAGTGAGGCAGAGAGGTGTCGTGGAATGCCGAACTGATTCTTTTACCAAGTGTTTGTCTTATAGAGAGCTATTAAAGTGAAAAAGGAGATGAAGATTTTCACTAGGAAACCACCAACGAGTAAGCCGACGCAAGTAGTCGCTACATTATGAGAAACGTAGCCAGAAGTGCAATCCTCCCTCCGACCACGAAGGCCAACGGGTGATTATACTACCTCAAAGCAGTCTGCCATGGCTTTCTTGCACTTCCAGAAGAGAAAAAACCTAAGCAGTCAGCGATATTTCAGTTAAACAGCAAGTCAGGTGTGACGTACAAAATTTTGCGAAAACGGATCATCAGAGTAATCAGATGTTCTTCTTAAGCCACTGAATGAATTCATACAGTGGTGAATCGGGCTTTTTTTTTCTTGAAACACTCCTGGGTGGTAGTAATTCCATTGTCCAAACTATTGATCTCGGTAGATGAAGAAGAGGAGAAAAAAACAAACACTGACAACGTGAAGCGGTTCACTCCCCAGCAATTCGATTGCTTCTAGATCTTAATCGCGGAGAAAATGTCGCTATTGCCACGGCTGCAAAAGGAAATCCGGGTTTGAGATTCTCAACGGGAATAAATCGATTACGCCTGGTTCACAGAGAACAAAAAACTTGTGAAAAAGCAAATATTTAGCCTACTAACCTGTAATCGATCGGTTTGTTTACAGTCGCTGAGAGCCAGTTGTTGACCCTAGATAGAAGATAGTTAAAAATGAATGACATGTATTATAATCAGTATTTTTTTAATTGCTTGGAATGAAGATAGTTTTATAATCCAGCTGTGAAGAGAGCGAACTTGATTGAGTGAGTATGTGTTGGGCGAAAGCTACCATGCTTCTCCATAATGTCGCCAACCCGCCCAAAGAATAAAGCTGAGGGCGTTTTGTTTCTATAAATACTCCAATGGTGGGCACACATCTACTCCATTCGCATCACTGTGCAAGTGATTGGACGTACATTGGCTTCAAAATAATTTGGAGCCCATCAATGATTAAAATTAGTGTTCCTAGCACGTTAGATAAACCTGCTCTTAAATTATCGACTTTAGCGGAATAGGTCTGGTTTGCTTAGGGCAAGTAAACGATCCAGAGATTCTGTGCATACTGCCGAGTACCTCTAACCAGCATGCAATTAGTTAAAATAAATCACACATTAGATTGACACTCACTGAATCTCGACGTGGAAATGAAAATTATCTCACGAACTGTCCTTTTTCACAAAAATATTGCGCGAGGTTGAAATTCAAAACAATGTCTAACGTTTCGTCAATTTCGCTCTTCTGAGAGCTGCTAAAGTGCTCAGATGGGAGGGGTCATTTGAGCATTTCCACACACTGAAAAATATTTTTACTTCCAGATTTTTAGCTCTTCACTCTACGAACTACGCACGGTGGCCTCTCCTATATGAGTACTTTAGAGGCTTTAAGAAGATGAAACCACCAAAACGTCAGCCGTCGTCTTGAAGAAGAAGACGAAGACTTCTCGTAAGTTTTACATAAAAAAAGGACGATTCATCAAAACGCTTATTCTTTCTATAAGTCTGCATCTGAATGATGCATACATGTGCACTAGTGTCACCATCTGTATCTGTCTAGAGCGCCGCCGTAAAAAGAATTGACTTTCAATAATTTGGAATCAGCAAGATACTATTAATATGAAAACCCGTAAGAAAAAGAAACGCGCTTTTGTCCAGAGTCTGACAATACCCTGGTGAATTTTTGGCAATCGAGATTTTCTCATCCTAATGATCTAGCTCCAGTGGCGTACGTAATTATGCCATCGGCACAAGCCACCACGAGTCATTTTGAAGGCCTGATAAACATTTAGTCACCTCAAACGAAGTTAACAATTGAGGGCGAATGAATGGCGTTTCCCTCTGGGGTTGATCAACGCCGAGAGTTTATCCTTTTATCGTTTTATTAGATTGTGGCGATATCAGTGTCTTCTTAAAGGTCACTTGAGCAACGAAAACTTTTCTGTCTATGACAACTTTGGGAAATACTTTGAATCATTTTCCGCTTTCTTTTGACAAAAAAGGATTTTTACAAAGAAAATGGTTTAACTCCACGATATGGAAAGATTTCGTGTTAATTTTTTTTTTCAAAGCAAAATCTATACACCCAAAGAAGAGTCCTTTGATTATTCAGGTGAACATGAATGGCTTGGGAAATTATTGAAAAAAAACCTATCGAACCTAGACAACTTTTCAGTTCTGTTTGTTCTATGCCTTCTGTTCTACAGTTGATACGCCTTTCGATAAAAAGTTGGTCACTTGTTTTCCAAATAGCAATCTTAAAATGAAGTCACCTATGGCGACTTTCTCAAAAATACGGTCCTGACTTTGAAAATTATAATATAATCAATCAAACACTCCAAACCGTATAATGTATTGCATTGTCTCCTTTACATCATATTCAAAAAACATTTCCCAGAGGTGCTTGTCAAGATTTTTCAATCGTAGATATCTGATTTGAGTGACTTGTTCTTCAAAGTAATCGATGTTTGTACTCAAGTCAGACTCTATGAGAACACTAGCATCGCTGACTCTTGCATCATCTTATTTTCTGATACGCTAGTTAGCAACACCTCTTGTGCTCCTTTCTTATCTCACCTGACGGTGCACCGTCAAAGCTTTTTTAGAACCAAAAGGGTAAGGATCTTTTACAGTTCAAAGATCTCGGCGTTGATCAATCCCTGAGGGATGCGCCATGCATTTGCCTTTCATTTTGTAACTTCGCTTGACGTGATTAAATGCATAACTAGCCTTTACAATGACTCGCGGTGGCCATCCGCTGTATCGAGTCAGTGCTGCTTATCCTCCCAGACGAGTCTGCGAGCAGTCTGGTATAAATTTCTTGACCCCGCAGGGATGCATGGCTTGGTGAACCATGAGCACGAGATCGAACCATTGACCTTGTGTGCGAGGCAGAGCACCTCTAACCACTGCGTCGTATGCGCTCCTCCTTGACGATAGTTGTTAGAAAAAAAAATCGAAACTCTATTATAAGAGTTGGGTATATCAATCAGCAACTTGACTTTGTTAAAATGGTCTACAAGATTCATGCTGTGCAATTATTCACTGTCTTGTGCGAATCAAGGTGCAGGTAACATTCTATCATCAGAAGAAAACACACATACGCATGCTCAACTATGTTTGCCCACATGAGGAAAAATTGAATCAATCCGGCCATTAGAAACTGGCAGTCTATTTTCCACATGGGAAAAGCGTCAACGTAACCTCTCAATCAAATCTTTGCAATGACGATTCCTTCATGAACAGAAGCCTTTTTGTGAAGAAAGATGAATTGAAAATGTACTGAGTTCTTTCTTGGAAAAATCCATATAAACAATGGTAGAGGCCTTTTGAAACTACTGTGATTGGTGCCAAGAATTCTAAATTATTGAAGTCTTCTTACATTTCAAATGAATAAAATTGTACTTTTTAACTCAAGCTAGATAATCTGAAATCTTGAAGTCTTTATAGTTTTCAAATGGATAATACTTCCATTTCCCTTATTCTACGGTAAAATTGGTGTTTTTAAGAGAATCTTTGTCTTTCTTGCCATTAAAACTGTTTTAATATGGGGAAAATATGCTTATAATTAATGCGCTAGATTTATGAGATGAATCTTTAGGCTCTACCACAGTTTTTATTGGTGATTTAAAATAGGTCGGTGGTTTGTTCTTCAATAAAGCAACCTCAAGCCACAAAATGCTCAATATTAGGTCTTTGATGAATTGGTAGCCCATTAAACAGCATTTTCTACTAGCAGTGATGCTGTATACATAAATAGTGCATGTCGACTGCTTTGTGTAAAACTAAATTAGCAAAAATAAAGATTAGAAGAGCGATAATCCGAGACGCCTACAACATAATCTTATGGCAAGTTATCCGATAGGACAAAGCTGAAAAAAACTGGCGCGGAATTTACGCTTACCAGCTTCGGGCAATTGGTCTGAACCAATGTCAGTTTAATGTTGTACTGAATTCCGTTGTGCATCTTCTGTTGAACGTCGTCAATCGAATAAATATCCCATCTGTAGAGATCGTTCGACTTCATGTTGTAGTTATCAACGGCTTTTTGAGCCAATTTCTGAAAATAATTATCATAAGATCCGTTTTCTAACACATACAAAGTGCTCTGATGCCTTTGATGTACTGTATTGTCACTATTAGGAAATAAACACAAATTATAAGGCTAAGTAGGCATAGAGCTCAGCGCTAATCATTCCTTTGAAATTTTTTCATACATTAAACTCCATTCATAGAAGGCAGGAGTGAAGGCATGTTAGGCCCCTACGATGACTTATGACGGCCTAGCGCTCCATGAAATCATTGCGATGTAGGGCTTTGCTCGCTCCAAGAGTGGTGTTTAACGGCGAGCCATACATGTACTACAGGGCGCCCCTGACCACTGTGTCACATGAGCCAACAAAAGCAGGTGATGTGTAGATAAATACTTAGTATTACCTATTCCCATAGAGGTGCGTCACCACAACGGTGCCGCTCTTTCGCGCGAGTCGTCTGTGGCAGACAGTGAAAAATTTGATTGTATAGCAATTCTGCGACCAAACTGAGGAATACGTCAGAGTGAAGCTTTCAACGGATTATTCGGTCCACACCAGAATGAACGCGTTTGGTCAAAGACAACGACAACCGAACCTACGCTTAGATGAGCTTCTAGCGCATCACTGAATTGTCCTATGTGAGATTTTACCACGGTAACAATATAAAATGAATCGCATCGGTCACGTTCATGTAAAATAATTCCTATGTATATGATACAGCTACAGTTCTCTTGTGACTGGAAAAGTCCTCAAGGTGGCTCAAAAGTGAACCAAAGTTTTTTTTGTTCTATTACCAGTCGCCTGAAAGCAGATCGTTGTTAATTACAAAATTTCTTTGAATCACAAATGCTGATTCTCCATCAAAAAAGCAGTAATGTGAGTTTATTTAAACAGGAAAAAACAGAAAAGTGAAAGTAAGGAACGAAATGAATCTCAAAATCTTCATCATCTTTCTTCATTGAGTGAACAACTGAGAATCAAGCGAATGTCTAAGAAGTCAACTTTTTTCTTAAAACACTTTCCGACATCGGCGATCGGTTGTCAACTTCAATTTCCAGCAAAAAAAGAACATTTGACGTTTGCTTTAGTAAAATTTCTTTTATCGATTTTTTTCTTTCTGGAAGATTTTGAACGACAATGATTATCGCTCCTATCATTACCATGTATAGCATATTATCTATGCCTGCTCAAATCTAAATTAGATCAAATATTGCTTACTCCTTATAACAAGATTTTTATGTGATACAATCATTGGAAATTTGTACAAAAGCCATTCAAAATAATAAGCATTTCTGACCATTGGGACCAGCACAAATAATTACTTGCTCAGTGTGAATATCATCTATTTGTAGTCGAGATCTAATGTTCACAACAATCATTCGAACTCCTATTATCAAGATTCCATAACTTCTCGATTAAAAAGGATCTTTATGAGACTTTGTCCAGACCTGATGCAACTCGTTGACAGAATCCGAAGATCCGGCAATCAGTTGAGGAAGAAGGAAAAACAGCCACGATGCTATCATTCCTCTACAATGATTTCTATTAGTTTTCGGACCATAATATTCTTATTGATTGTATAATTTCGAAATACTGAGGAAGAAAGCTCATCGGATTCATAGCTTGTAAGAATTAGTGACCTAGACAATCAAAAAACAGAGGAAGTAAAACTTGTAGTATTTTAATAAGGACATAGAAAGAATGCGTAGAATGAGGATTGATTTCACAAGAATAAACGCTGCTAGAACGTCAATTGCAGGGAAATAGTGGAAGTAGAAAATTTAAAGCTGTGGCAAGAAATTTCTAGAAAGGAAAAGGCAGGTCATCAAGTAACAATATATAGGAGAAACAGAATGAAGGATGACTCTCTAAATGAGGTGTTGCGCTCTCTGGGGATCATGTGGTAGAGAAAAACTCTTGGAAACGATTTATTTTACGATGGGCATGAAATGTGCGTCGAACTTCGCTTGATAGAAACATTAGCCTCATTGAATTTTAAGCCACCATTGTTGACATAGAGATTACAAAGGAATGGAAAGAATATACGCGACTTGTAAATGAAAGTGATAGATGGATGACAGGTCTGACCGATGGATGTGTTGTTAGCGGGGCACGAGAGGAATTGTATAGTTAGCGTGAGTTGAGGATATCACTTGTGTCACTACAGTTGTTTCGTCTATGAAAACAAAGACGACAAATTGATTTGGAATGCCACAGAATCAGCCTGAGTTCTCTAATAGCGCGAGAATCTGTATTTTTATGGAAGCTTGGATCAACCCAGGAGGAAGATGACGAAGTTGCTGGAGTGTAGATCTTTTACAGACATGCCAACATTGTGGTTTGAATTCGTCGCATTGCAGTGGTCCCACTATATCTCATTTGGTCATTGAACTAGTGGGGCGCTAGCGATTTCGGAAATATTATATATTATGGATTGGTAGTCGAGGATAGTAAAAAGTCGGTTTTTCAAAGTATGATTACGCGTTGTGTTAGTTGATACGTACCGCCTGCTCCAAGATGGATTGCCCGGAGAAAAAAGTCACTACAACGGATACTTAAGTACAACAAGCATCTTGTATAAAAGAGATCGGAGAGCTAGGTCACTTTCTTTAAGCGAACACTCACTAAAATACATTCGACTGAACGATGGAGAAGACCTACAGCGCGAGGATGAAAGCTTGTGAATAATCGACTTGGGCTACTGGCTCCGAAGAGGGCAAAACGTTAGCAGAAAATTTTTTTAACTCGCGACACTAGCCTAATCATCAAAAATAATGGCAGAGCATCGATGTTGCTTTAATCTCCCGCAGCTTAGTACCAATTTTCTATCACGGAAAATAAGAGGGCGTGGGTTGTGAGGGTCGAACCAATGTTCATGGGCATAGCTCAGCACTTTTAATCACCGCGCTACACACTACCAAGTGACGCCAAGGCGACATGAAATTTCATGGATGCTTCGCGACATGTAAAGCTATAGAAGAAAAAACGCGATAAATAATGCGATCGAAGGCAATAGCGAATACTTCAAGAAGTGTGGATTGAATAAATCATGATGATTCGGCAATTCTACACAGAGAAATGAAAATGGTAGACAAGAATTGAGACAGGGAGGAAAAGAAAAACAGAAGAGAAAACGGAGAAAATGCAATATGGGGAAAAGGAAAAGAAGGACCGAGAAAAAACAAAAAGCTCTCCTCGGAGAAAAAAGAAAAAGTAGAAAGAGTTCTAAATTGAGAAATTTTTATATAGAGGAAATGACGGTAAACAGATTCTAAAAAAAATTCACTGCAGCAATTATTCCATTTAGTTCAGATAATTGTGCAAAAAAAAAACATTTTAGGAAGGATAGTTCAAAAAGAGGTTTCTAACGAAAACATGACCACGCCAAAGAAATACTGTCAGAAACCTCGCTAATGTCAGCAGTATGAACCGACTTACTTTTGTTGCCGATATACTCTGATCCTGAATATTGTTCAGAGTAAACTGGGAACTTAAACAGAACAAAAGTAACAACCCAGCAAACAGCTCAACTCGGACGACTTAGGTAGATAATCTGCATTATTCCAGTGGAATCCGCAGATGACCAATAGGCGATGATATTCATAATTCCTAGTCATTTTGACAGTACTCAAATAGTCCTTAGTTCTGCGACTATGAGGCCAAAAAACCTAGTATAGTTAATCATAGTCAGCTGAATGGAAAGGTTGTAAAAACATTTCCTCGAAGAAAAAGGGAAATCTGGAAATAGTAGAGTAAACTTTCCTTTGTTCTGGAATTATCTTCACAGACATTTCTTGAATTAACTGAGTAGTTCATGAGATATTTGTGATCTGTTATATTATTGGTTGGCTTCTAAGAGAGAACGGAACAATCATCGGCTGAAATTTGAGAAGTACCTAGCCGATGGCCGTATGGATGGACGAAATGAATCAATAAGCGAATAAAGTAAACAATTAATGGGGGTGCCATCATCGCAAAGACTTTCTCTATTGAGATTATTATGGGCCGAGCTCTTCCTACTACAGTGTGCTTATCGTTTTGTAACCTTCATCAACTTTAAATTAGAAAATTGATTTCAAGTTCTTCATTACAACGCCGCTTGACGTAATTAGAGGCCAGAGTGGAGCAAAACAGGTATGTTGAGTAGGTTCCGGCAATAAAATCGCGCACGGCTATGCTAGGCTGGGATGCAAGTCGGAAATTGAGAGATTGGAGAAAAAGACGACTTGAAAAGAAGAAAAAAACAGATAAATGTTGGTTGGTGGCCATCGGCAGCTCGTTTATTCATTTATAACGCCTTAAGTATAGCAGAGAACTCTGCAAACCCAGGTGTAGATGAGATTCAATTGCACATATTCCGACCAGAAGGCGGGCATAGCGCAGTAAGAGATAAACTACAACGTACGTGGTCTTTGAGCCGATCTCGCGTCTCCAACTTACCGAGTCCTACGCTACTCTCTGACCAGTAAGTTGGTGACAAATCTGTCCGGAATGGTAAAAAGCACTAAGTCCTTACATCAACATGGCCTAGTACGTCTCCGTATAGGCCAAATATGCATTGAGTTACCCCTACTATGCCACGAATGGAATCAAATGCATGACCACATCTGAGAAAGTGATTAAAACTGAACGCTCAACGCTTTTACATGAGTAAATTTACTTCACCTCAGCTCAACTCATTCCACTCAGCTTCCGATTTGTCAACTTTCGCCTGACTAAGGCTGAAGAGAGTAATAGTAGAGGGATAGTGATGGATAAATGCCAACGCTAGCATGACTAGCAGGAATGAAATAAACTTGGTTGTTAAGATAGATGGACTTGAGAAGAAAACGGCAGTGGTGGGCGGGTTTCTTCAGTTATAAAAATGTCGTATTATTCGATTGCTTCAGGGTAGAATGCAAGCCACAGACGTCAAAAGTCAGAAGTCAGATGTCACAGACGCATATCTAATTTATGGCATTTCAAGCTGAATTTTTACTCGATGCTTGCAAAGAAAAAACGTTCGCCTCAGAAAGTGGAAACGACCTTAAGCAAATAAAACGAGAACATGGAAGCCATTTGAAATGTTATATAGATGTAACTATAAGCTGTGACAATAAACTCATTTCACTCAGCATCCGATGTGCCAGTTTGGATTCCAATTTTCAGGGATGAAAATTCTCCGACTTCTTTAGCAATGACCATCTGCGCATTTGTTGTTCATATCCTAATAAATGTTGCATTCGATTTGTTTTCTCATATTACTCGTCACGAAATCTTCGAAGATTTTGAACAAAAGTTCGGCTGCTTCTTTAGAAGTTCATTTTTTCGCAATTGTCGTGTAGCGCTAATCGGATCAGTCCTCCTTACAATCTTGAATTAAAGTAGTCAAGCTGAGATGTTCCACGTGGAGAAGAGAGTGCTGAAAGAAGAAATTGATCCAGCATCTTCGACGTAAAAGAATTGTAGCATTAACCACACCGCTATCCCTCCTCTTTTCAAAACATTAGAAAATGTTTTAGTGAGAAAATTGAAAAAAACCATCAAAATTCGAGTTGATACGTCAAAAAAAGTGGTAAAAGGCTAATCATTCATATTTTAATCCAAGCGCAGAGCTTTTTTGGGCGCAGGAGAGTCGTCTAACTCTCGCAGCTCTTCAGCTGACAATGTAATTGCAGCAGCGTTAGGTGCGAAAATTACGTGGAATTGGTATTAGTGATAATAGTATTATCTAGTTCAGTTTATTAGAGTCCCAGTGTTACTGGTATTTTAGTAATTAAAGGTTGTTATTAACCCCTTGTGCTGCAGGTTTTATCAACAAAGGATTTATGGAAGATTGGTTATGCCGATGTTAATGGAAAGTTGGTTAACAGTATAGAATTTTAGTACTAACTTACAGTCATTAAGGAAATACTGTGATTTTATTCTTCAGAGATCTGATTTCTTGCACAGGAAAGACTCGTTAACATGAGGAAAAAAAATGCTCTCAAAGAGGAATTAAGTTAAAATTCGCATCGAATGCTATGAGGATGTTGTTAATTGTTATTGGTCTGCAACGTCGTTATTGTTGAATTTCTTGATTGAAAAAAACATTCATACTACTGTGATGCCGACCAAGATGTAAGTGTTTGTGTACTAACGAAAACACGATCAATGAGGGTCAGCGGGACTTGAACTCGAGTATAGCTACTGCTTGTCTTTTCGACAGAGTTGTCACCAGAGCCTTGACGAACTCACTTATTCAACTGATTTATAGTAACTCAAAATCAAATTTCACTCAGTATCGGCATGAATAATTGCTCATTTCTTATGATAAGCTTTGCACAAGCCATAGGAGGGTAGACGTTTCTTTTTTATCAAGTGCGGTGAAAGAGATTTCCGCAATTTTCACTTTTTACAGTCTAAATGTATCAAAGTACTTAGTTCTTTCATTCGGCTGAGATGCCTCAAAATCCTAAAAAGTTCAAGGGCATCCTTCTGCTATTCACACACTATAGACAGACTCTGAGACATGAACTCTTCAGGTATCAGAGAATTATACTGAGATGAGTGATAAATGAGAATTCAAGAGCTGCGCTCCTCTTTATGGATAGATTTCTGGATTGATTTTTGGTTTTTGTTTTCAATTTTGATGCGCGATAATGACCAAATAATCAAATTATCATCATATAGTATGTCTGAGCTCCAACGAACGCGAAATCGCATTAACACCTAGCACGCGGGATGCATTGAGCACAATGCATATAGAGCTTTGCCAATTGAGAAAAGATTTTCGTTTTCTTCTTCAATTTCATGATATAATGGTGAATTTTTGGAACCATGACATAAATTTTATTCATATTTTACACTAAAGCTCCTGCATCGAACACGAAGGCGAATGAATAAGCCTGATTTCATTAGGAAGGACACGGTGGTGTTCCCCATATAGCTGGCGTTGATATTTGTAGCTACAGTGTATTTTTCAAAGAATTTTCTTTTGTAATTTTGTGAGGATTGTCGCTCTAAATGCACGAACTGAGATAGTTGTGTTGTTTAAAACGGTTCGAACATTACAGCAAAGTTCCCTTCACAACTCTGTGTAATTCTCAAGTTCTCAAAAACTCTATGATTGAGAATTCGTCATTAGCTATCACAAAACCATCTTTGAGTATTCTGCACTAAGTAATTAGACGGTATGATGGAAAAGTCCAGCTTATTTATGACAGGCAGTAACACTCTTCAATGCTGAAATGGAGGAAGGGACAGCGCAGGGGTTAGTGATGCAGTGTATAAGGAAGCAAGGTGATACACAAGGCACTTATTAATTCGTCCCTCAGCACTCTCTTTCAGTCTATCAATGGGGAACACCTCAGCTTTCCTGCATCTAAGATTGCAGGGAGAATTTCCCTGACCAGCATCCTCCATTACTCATAAAGCAAATAAAATCCTCAGGCACCAGCCGAAACACTACATATGAATTTGTCTGAAGACGTTGGTAAAGAAATGAGGAGAAGTAATTGAGTTGATAGAGGGAAATTGAATGCAGGAAGTGTGTTCGTACAAAAACATGAAGGCAGACAGTGTAAAAATCTAATAAATTGCTGCTTAAATCACTTCAGTCCACACTAGAACTACTAACAACAAAACTCTTCTGCTTCAACGCAATAATCTTAGTCAACCTACTAATGATTTAATGTGAACCACATTGAAAATACAAAGCTTGGTTCATGTAAACTTCATTTTATAGAAGCTTGTTAGAATTATAAACGTCCAGAAGTCATAACGATCAGCAGCGACAAAGATAAAAGTGGCATAGAACGACACGCAATCGGTTGTCCACGCGGTTTTTTTCTGTTCTACGCCGTTAAACACAAGAAGTTTCTCTACAAGTTTTTTCTTGCAGACTCTTCACTTAGGAGAAAACGATGAAGCACCGCAATAGAGTGTCTGGCTAGTGAATCTGGGCGATGTTGAGAGTTCGAAAGAAACCACACACTTCGCGTCTAGCGGCTATCGAATCCGATAATGAGTGAATGTGGCGGTGTGGAGGGTGGAGAGTGAAGTTGAGGAGGACGTTGGACTTGTGTCAACATCCATTATGAACGGAAGAATAATGGGCACTTAAGCTTATAATCGACCAACTTTATCCCTTTATTCTTAATGTCACTCACGGTAGGTATTTCTTGTGTTAAAGGCAAAAAGTGGATTTGATCATTCGCCGTTCACCGTTCTAGTCGGAGACTGGACCATGGATTAGCGCTCATTCGCAGTACGTAGAGGTAATTGAATACATATCTGACCAAAACTTTGACATATTCAACTTGACTTGTAGTCTCCTAGGAATGCGGCAGTTCGTTGTTTTTATTAAGCTTGGTAGTCTCTGGCGCGTGAATGGAGGGTTTTCCTCACCGTGGACATGGGATCGAATTTAATGGGGAAAGATGGAGGTGGGCTATGATGATTTGATAGAGCATTTTTAACTGCGAGCTATGCGCACCGCTATGCACAAGACTTAAATGAATAAACTAATGACACTTTTTGAAGTTGCCCTTTTCACGTAGTTCTTACACCACCTTGTATTGCAAAGAGATAACAGGCAAGGCCCCTGATAGCGTAATGATTAGCACGCGTCTTGGCAAGGGTTGAATCATCGTTCATCTTTCGCCTAACGTTCTGAATCTTGCAAGTCGCTGAGAATTCTTTCAAATGACCAGTTAGTGCGGACTTTTATCAATACAACAGGATCGTTTGTTTGCGATAAAGTATTTACTACTGGAAAGTTGCTTTTAAGGTAGAGGTTTGAAAAAAAACTTGTCGATGAAAATGTGAACCATGAACATAAAATTGAGCCTGGCTGATGCTATAGTGCTGCAATTCTCGGTGATGAGTCAATTGACCTCATCGTGTTTTTGCAAAATTTGATTCATTAATAAAGAATAAAAGGGTGCAGCTTTTGGCTTTGATCAGTCCTTGAGGTATGCGCAATGAATTCGACTTTGTCAGGCATCAGTTGAGGTGAATGAATAACATTTGGCTTTTACAATGACTCGCGTTGCCTTATCGACGTATCAAGCCAGTGTTGATGTCGCCCAGACAAGTCTGGTGCTAACTGGAGGAATTGGAAGAAATAAAAAGATTAGTGAGACTTGGACGGAAGATCGAATTATCAACAACGTATGTGTCACAGGATACCTCTGACGAGTGCCTAGCACGGGTCGTGATTCAATAATCTGGAAAAAATCCGGCCATCAAATAAAATGTAACACAAAGCATATTATGTATTATGAGTTAGTGCTACGTTTTACTAAGGACTTCGTTCTTTCAAAGATACTTCAAAATTAAATTAATATGCTTTAGTTCCTTTGTAAAGGGCATCAGACTAAAACTACTGTGGATTTTCTCCAAAAGAGAGAATTTGAAGTTCGATGTGAATAGAAGGAATTTCAGCTACTGCCTGATAAGGGATGTTTTCCAAAGAATCTTGATTAAGGATTTACAATGGTAGAGGAAATAGATAATCACTGTTCCATAGCAACGGATCGTAATTTCGTAGGTCTCAAAAGCGGTAACGAAAACAAATAATCGTGAATGAAGAACGCTCCAACAACCTCTGAAATTTGTGTTGGCATCGTCGTTCCATCATCAGATAATAATCAGGTGACAAGAATTCCATAGAGAAACTCCAATCCCTCTTGTCTTATTTTGAACCAAAAAGTAAGGTACATTTGATTGGGTGATCCTCTTTGATACGGTATCCGATTTCTTTCTCACTTTTGTTGGGAGGAATAGCAGATGAAGATTCTTTCAGATCCTCGGAGCTATGGATTTACTCAGGCTAAACTTCTTTATGTGGATCTCAGACCTATTCCAAGATTGTGATACCTGATGAGATGATCTCCGTTGCACATTGCGCCGGAAGATATTTAATAGACAAAGTTAAATAGGAGGCCATTGGTAAGATTGCTAGAGGCAGGTAAGTGGTATTCGTATAAGGATTCAGAACTAAGTAAGTAGCATTTGAAGCCTCCCTAAAAAAACACCGATTAAGCCAAAAAAAAAATTTTTGTCCGGTCTTTTTAAGTCAAACGCGCGTTTTTATCAGTCATATCAAGAACTTTGCGCGCGAAAGAATGGGGAGAATGAATGACGCGAAGGAATGAGGAGAATGAATGACGCCTAATAGGATTAGGGCCAAAGCACATAGATAAGAAAAAGAGTTGACGGTAGAGTGTTAATGGCATCATCAGGTATGCTGCTGATATGCCTTTCATGGTTTTCAAGAAATCGGTGTCACGGGAACCTTAATATGACACGCCATAAACTTTCTGAGCTTTTTCAACCTTAGAAGGAATTACCTAATTACATTAAGGCTTTCTGAATGAAGGTGAACTCACATTGATTGAATTCTAAGTAAACTTTTCGATGTTGACGCCAAATTTTCTTAGGTGATTTTGCTTCGAGAAAAATTCCTCTTTGCATACTGTGCTTCGACATCCATAGTCATCTACCAGTCACTATGAAATAAGAAATTCTTGTTAAGTAAGAATGAATACGTATGAGTAAGTAACAGATTCAAAAGTAACAATCAGAGGCTGTTCAAAAAATCTTCCCATAAAGATGACTTCTTCTAGAAGCGATTAATACTGAACGTTCAACGATGTATTGAGCGACGTGGATCAGATAGATAATTTATGGATTCTGCTTCATGCTGGCACGTTAGTTTCTGCAGAACGGTTGCCTTTTGTCTTCAAACATACTATAAGAAGATATATAACTGGACCGATAAGTGCAGGAATATTGTCAAATAATAAATTGCTAACGAATACTTTCATACGACTAGTATATGCTTGAGAGGTCTTCCTCAGAACCTATGCAAGGAAAGAAGGCATTGATGTGTAAGGAACGAGGAAAGAAATGCTTTCAAAAGGAGCGAGTAGTCCATATGTATTGTTTGGAATGGGCGTACCTTGCGTGTTGAAAGCGCCGAAAGCACAAAGTTCAAAAATCTACTTGATGCCTGGAAAAAGGAAGAACAGTCGTGGTGAACGGTTGCAATAGAATCAACTGGCACAAGCATATGCGATTAATGCCATTTCCTTTAGAGCAGAACTCAATGGGGTATGCATAGCGCAATTGTTGAAGGTGCCTGCATTGCACAGGTGGTTTTCGGTTTATTCCCTCTCCCTAACGTAGACAGTAGCCTTATAGCAGTCGAAAATTTGGCCATAAGATTTATTTGGGAGTTTTAAAAGACAAATACGCAACAATCGTCAAATCCTCACATTATTTTGTAAAAGCCAAATATACATTAGTTTATTCTTAGGAAGTCATGAGTTGAATCAAATGCATGGCTTTTTTCCAGAATCGATTCATGCCAATGGATTTTCTATCTGCCTCGTTGTAGGACATCGGTAATATAAACGCAATAAAATGTACGACATCAGAAATCTCACTCTAATCAAGGATTTCGACCGCTGACGAAGTTATCGATAATTGTAGGTTTCCACGATGAATCTTTCATGGCTGATGCCTCGATTATAATATTTGTGGGTATCGATAAATTCTAAAGCAGGTAAGAATAAATTTATAGACGAGGAAAAGATAATATTTTGAATTCATATGGATTTCATGACTGTCGCCTGGTGGCACTGAAAACAAAAAAAAAATCTTTTCGAGACCCCTCCCATAACTCCTGATTTTCTTCTCCAAGCCAAACACGAGGTGTTACATTAATCTTTATTCAACAGATGACATTTCTGCATTTCGCCTTCTTCAGAGCCTGGAAAGGTCAAATTGTCCGCAATCCAATCAGTCAAACACCTTCATTACTCCTTTAGAAAAAATCACCAGACCTAGATTTCAATCGCATCAAACACAAAATCAACTCTCAACATACTCACCACTTTTTATACGTGTTCCACTGAATGATTCGAGTGGAGACCACCGGAAGGAGATCACACAGGCTTGTAATGCACCCCACCCATCAAAACATCAGTTTTATATACTGACTCAAATCACGAATGATAACGAGACATTCCTCCCTGCGATTTATAGATCCATTGGTGGTATTGATCCAAAGCGCTTCCAGAAATTTTCGCGCTGATGTTTTTGGTTCTGCGCCGCGATGGTGACTTCGATCTCAAAATCAACTCCGTCGTGTTTCTGTTCTCCATGCGTACCTAACGGGGTGTTTCATCTATTGTAAAGCTTGTCATCTAGGTGTTCTTTTATGCGGGCATTTCGCTACACACTTTGCAAGAGATCAGGCAGACTGTACCTACGCTTGTGCGATCACCGTCTCTGCCTTTACTTGGTGGTAATCCAATAATGGCCACCGATTGCTCCAAATCCGATCTTTTCAGACAGCGTTTTATAACTGTACTAATCTCACTTGAAAAGAACGGGAGGATTAACGGGACTTACCTTTCATTCAAGTTTTCGTTCGCAGCCGTACTATTTCTCTAAAACTAAGCCGAGGGGTTACAAATTCGTATCCATTAGAAGTGGCTATTTCCCGTGCCAGTTTAACGGATTCTACTCTCTGATCCTCCCGTACATGCATTGGCCGCTGTTCGAAACATGTTTTTTACTGACGCCTTTTTTGTATGTGAGGAATGAGAAGAGAGATAGTAAAACACGATATTCTTATAACTTGGCTTTCGGTACCACTTTGTAATGTAGCCGCTCTCGGTTAAGTTTATTTGCACGTTCAAGAGAGGTAGCCAATCATCATTTGGTATGTTACGGGAGAATAATATATACTCTGACTGTTCATTCAACAATCCAAAGCAATTATCTAGCTCCTCTTGAGTGGGAACAGATAACTAAACAATCATGTATATACCTGCAGTAGAGTAATGACCGAAGATCCATCACTGGTGCTTCCACTTTCGACATAAATACAATCGCCAGGCTAGGTGCCAGTCGCTGCCCCATTGCCAGCCCTCTCATTTGAGCATGATATTTCCAAGACCATCTGAAGACTGAGCAGTTTAGGCACTCTTTTACTAGGATCAAGAACTGCTCATTCGACAGGCCATACATTTTTAAAGCTCCGTGGTGTTGTATCAGAAGCTAATATGTGGCTTGCAATGCGGAGTCATTCGACACGTTGGTGTATAGAGCAGTGACGTCGAATGACTCCATTACGTGAGCGTTGTTCGGGGTCCCGCTACGTGGACAACTCAGGAGCATCTGAGTGTTCGTCAGACGAACTGGAATGTGTCCTAGCAACTGGGATGTTATCAAAGTTGAAAACCATGCTGTCCTATCTGTCGGTTCGCCTACACAGCTGATGATGGATCTAACTTTGGATATGGATGTATAGTTAGACATTAGATCATCAGTGGGTACTAAGTTATGTGTTTTTACAAGTAAATATATGATAGCACATGTTGGTGACCGAGTTTTGAATTGAGAAATGACAGATGGTCTTAGACAGATCACTTTTGCCGTTTGGACCCACTCAGTGTTAAATTTGCGACCTTGCCTTTTGAATTGTTTTAAAGAAAATGATCGGTAAAGCGAAGCATCTTTGAGATGCTTATTTGTTACTGCGATATCTAATTGTCCAGGAATCACTACAAATTCTCTACCTTTATCATTCACTGATAACCCTATCCTTTCTTCCCTTATCAACTCTCAAACCTCTTTCATGCCACGCTTTTGTACTTCGATGAGGTTTGAGTGAAACCTTTTCGTGCGATAGTCAATGAGGATTCCAAAAGTTTCATCCGCAAATTTTCGGAATTTTCTAATAACCTTGTCGCTGAGGCCTTGTTGTCTTTAGAACGGCTGAGGAAATGATTGGATTGGTACAACCTCTACTTGCTGTTCGTTCCTAGGGGTCTCTTCAGCTCCGGCCTTTTTACGGAGTTGATCTTGCAATTCATGGAAGCCACATGCAGCCTTGCGCAAGAATATCTTAGAAATGCGTTGAGATGGTGAAAAGTTTGTACCTAATTTTAATAGCAAGCGCTCTTTGTCAGGGAGAGTTATGCCTTCTAACACAGTGGCCCTTGAATTTCTTGGTGCATTATGGTGCACTACAAAAGCATGGCATGGAAAAGGTTCGAGAGTTGATAAGGGAATAAAGGAGAGGGCTATCAATTAGTGTTAAGGGTGGAGAATTTGTAGTAATTCGTCGACAATTAGATATCGCAACAACGAACAAGCATCTCGAAGATGCTTCGCTATACCAAACATCTTCTGTGAAGAAATTCAAAAGGCAAAACCGCAACCTAAACAATGAGTGGGTACATATGGCAAAAGCGGCAGGTTTAAGACCATCTATCATTTCCCAATTGAATCCAGTCACCAACAAGTCCTGCCTTAGACTTACTTACTGAAACACATAAGTTAGTATCCACTAATGATCTAATGTCTATCGATCCATCTATATTCAAAGTTAGACCTATCATCAGCTGTGTAGGCGGACCGACGGATAGGATAGCATGGTTCTCAACTTTAATCACATCCCAGTTGCTAGGACACATTCCAGCTCATCTGACGAACACTCAGATACTCCTGGATCGCCTACGTAACGCGAACCCAAACAACGCGTACGTATTGGAGTCTTGTCTATACACCAACGTCATTCGGCGTCTGGCTCCAGACACCAACGTGTCGAATGATTCCGCATTGCAAGCCACACATGAGCTTCTGATACAACATTAGGAAGCTGTAAACATGTATGGCCTCTCGATTGAGCAGTTCATGGTTCCATTACAACAGTGCCTGAATTGCTCAATCTTTAGGATGGTCCGAGAAATATTATGCTTAAATGAGAGGACTGTCAATGAGGCAGCGACTGGCACCTAGCCTGGCGATTGCATTTATGTCGAAAGTGGAAGCACCAGCAATGGATATCCGGCCATTGCTCTACTGTAGGTACATGGATGATTGTTTGGTTATCTTCTCTACTCAAGAGGAGCTAGATAATTGTTTTAGATTGTTGAATGACAGTCAGAGTATATAAAATTCACCCGTGAGATACCAAAATACGATTGGCTCCCATTGTTGACCGTGCAAATAAGCTTAACTGAGAGCGGCTACATAACAAGTGGTAGCGAGAGCCAAGTAATAACGATATCCTGGTTCACTATCTCTCTTTTCATCCCTCACATACGAAAAAGGCGTTAGCAAAAAACATGTTTCGAACAGCAGCCAATAAATGCACCGGGGAGAAGCAGAGAGTAGAATCCGTGAAACTGGCACGGGAAATAGCCACTTCTAATGGATACGAATTGTAACCCTTCGGCTTAGGTGTAGAAGAAACAGTACGCCTGCGAACGAAAACTTGAATGAAAGGAAAGTCCCGTTCATTTTTTTACTCTTTTCAAATGAGATCAGTACAGCTATCAAAGTTGTTTGAAAAGAGCAGTTTAGAGCAATCGGTGGTCATTATTGAAATACTACCGAATACTCTAAGACGCCAATAAATGCGCAACAGCTCATATGACCGTCTCTGTGTAATGAAAGAATGTAAAATATGTCCTAACGGCAAAGATGGTGATTGCATAAGCGTAGGTATGGTCTATCCAATCTCTTGCAAAGCGTGTAGCATAAATACATTGGCGAAACGGATAGGCCGCTCTATGCCCGCATAGAAATACCTAGCTGACAAGCGTCATATTAGACGATACGCCTATAGGGACGCATAAAGCACAGAAACACGACAGAGTCGATTTTGAGATCGAAGTCACCAACCTTGGGCAAGAACATGAAACATCAGCCTGAAAGACTTTGGAAACAGTCTCGATTGACACGACAACTCGACTATAAACCGCACGGAGGAATGCCTCGTTGTCACACGTGATATGAGTCAGTATATAAGACTGATGTTTTGATGGGTGGGGTGCATTACAAGCCTGTGTGATCTCCTTCCGGTGGTCTCCACTTGAATCATTCAGTGGAACACATATGAAAAGCGGTGAGTATGTTGAGAGTTGATTTTGTGCTTGATGCGATTGATTTCTAGGTCTGGTAATTTTTTCTGAAGGAGTAATGAAGGTGTTGGCTGATTGGATTGCAGACAATTTGACCTTTCCAGGCTTTGAAGAAGGCGAACTGCCGAAAGGTCAGCAGTTGAATAAAGATTAAAGTAACATCTCGTGCTTGGCTCAAGGAAAAAATCAGGAATCATATTGAAGCATGCCGGATTGATAGATAGTTGGTCTTGGGAATTATTAGAAGAAGTACCTTTCCTATATTTCAGCGAATCCTCTCTTATCCTTAGTAAAACTTACTTTTTATCGCTTGAACAGTCAATATAGAAAGATGAGACAGCTTTTGAACAATTATGATGCACTTTGTAAATAAACTTTACATCATATTTAGTTTGTAATCTATGAGTAAGCCGAGGCTAATGTTCGGTTTTTTAACGACTTTCATTCTACTCATTCATATCTGATTGCACTAACATGGAACTTTGAAGCTTCACTGTGCTAACTTCTCTCATTCAGTAAGTGAGAGAAGAGAGAACGTAAATCGTTATTCTATCGCCTTAGATATTGTTCATACAGCCTTCAACGTTTCTTGCCTCCGTAGTTCATTTCATAGAATCTAGCTGTTGATTACCTTACTTACATAAGCCGTACTGACCGTGGCGAATAGTTATGTACATTGCTTCTTCATTGTTTATGAACCTTTGAGAGCTTTTGGAGCTGTGGTAATGCCGTTCATCATGAGATAGCTGCTGTCTCGACGCCACCCTAGGTCCACCAAGCTCTACATCGAGCCGTTTTAAAAAAACTGACACCAACGTAGTCTGAGGCGAGGCAACTCTCTTAATGGGAATGCCTGCTGCTTCTATGATGGCACTCTAGGATTAATCGACTCGATCATTATTTAACGACTTTCATAACGAAAAAGAATATCTCTCGAGCAGTCACCGAACCCACACACAAATGACTCAAAGACGTTTGTGAGCAACGAATGTGAAGGAGCGAAATGAATGTAAGATGTTTCGCGATCGATAGATGTGGAAATAGATCACGTAAGACTTGAAAAAATGTGTAAGCCTTCCACATCGCCACGCTCGACATCTCGCCTCTGGAATTATGGAATTATCCGTATGAATAGCGGCAGGAATTTCGGACTGAAGTAGCAGTGATATGCATTATCGGGAAGACATAATCTGGTGGTTCCATGAGCTTTTTCCTCGCATTCTTGTGATAAGAGTATTACGGCGTTTCGAAGACGTGGACAGTGATAAGGGCACATTTCGACAAAAGTAAATTTTGTAGGAGCTCAGTATGAAGGTGTATAACTGGTTTTCAAATAAAAAACCTTGCATAGAAACATTCTACTGGTTGCACGATGTGCATTTCGGTGGAGAATTTAACTTGACAGGCCACTTTGAGGCAGCGTCGGGATATTAAATGGTGCAGAGCATGAGTAAGTAAAAATTTGCTATTAATAGTTCATGGAAATCTTTTGAATATAATAATACTTTACTTACTAGTTGAGAAGCGACAGATATGCTACTCAATCCGAACCCTGGTATAGCTCTACTGCGAGGTTTCCAGTCCTCACCAAAAAAACATTCGGCGGCTTTTTTCTATACTGCAGAAAACTTCTGCTGAAAAAATCTGATATCAGCTTGTTGCCCCGGAAAAAACGAAAAATTGATGAAGTCAAGAAGCTTGATCTAATCAGCGACTGAGCTTGTACTATTGCACAGTAGCCAACTACTGTTCTTCGGCGCCCTCGCCATGTGTAGTAGTAATCAATCTCGTGACATTGTAACGTCATAATGAAATTTCGACAAAAAAAATTGGGTTAGATATCTCCCCGTCATCTCCAGTCATTTCAACTTCCTAAGGGCAAGGCTTCTTTCACTTTTTCGTCAAACTTTATGTCAGGACTCGATAGCTTAGATCTCATCGATTCCCATAAATGCATGTTCCCTGGAAAAGTTAGCTGTAGCAGCAAATACGAATTTGATTTTCACGGTCTACGCACATTATTATGCGTATTTTCGTTGTTTATTTGAAAATGTCTTATCCGCCTCATGGAAAATTCTAGATTTGTCTGGTTGTAGAAAAATTTTGTTCCGTTGACTGGGCTTATACCATTATTATCATGCTACATTGCTAAATAAGCCCGCTGTGAAGCTTAAGCATATGGATCACAACACAGTCTTCTCTTTGCTCTTCCAGAGCTCCATGACCGTTCCAAGAACTAATCTTAGCTCCACAATCATTCACATTCATGACGCCAAATAACTGCAAAAACGCTGTTAAAGGACCATCCACAAAATTCTAGCCATCCCGGTGTCGATTGTTACAAATGTTGCGTAAAGCCGTTCAAACACCCGAACTGAGGAGAAAAGCGCTATATGTGAAACTCAATTGTATACACAATGCTACAGCGCAATAAAAGGGCCTTTTCAGAAACCAAGCAGATCATTCGGATTATCAGGATTCAAGCCATCGACTAATTACTGAAAGTCTACTGAAAAAGCTCTGTTCAGCGAAAAAACGTGCTCAAATGTGTGAAGGAAAATTTGCTTTTGTTGCTACAACGCATTAGAAAGACCTTTTCAGAAAACAAAAGTGTTGTCAGAATTTTAGGTTTGGATCTTTCGAATCACTACTATCACCTGTATCACCTGTCGTCCAGTTGGTCGTCGAGTGATTCGAGCGTGTACCAACAACCCTTCCATTTTTCCCTATCACGTGCCACAGTTGCCCAGTGGATCGTCCTCATTCTAAAGATCTGTTGAGCATCATATCTTTCTTCTAAGCTTTTTGTCATGAAATTGGATCAACGGATAGATGGTCTTCCTGTGGAGCGCTTGATATCCCGAGGAATCCAGTCGGTAACGGCTCTTGTCCATTGGCAGTCGTTGAAGCGCATTACGTGTCCGGCCCACCTTATTTTTGATATCGTGGTGTGACAACGGCGTCTTTAATCTTCGATAGGTGACGTAGGTCGGAATTCCGGATCATTTCTCTCATTTGCGAAATACGCGATACTCCTGGCATCGACGCTTCGACTGCGCATTCAGTAACGCCAAGTGATCTTTCAACCTGCTTACGTAGCGACCAAGTTTTTGCTGCATACGTTAGGAAAGTAATAATCTTGAAGTCAAAAAGGTGGGAGTCGGGTGTTCTTTGTCCTCTTCACTAGACCTTCGATGCTCTTAAACGTACCCCAAGCCGCTTGCTTCCTCTTGCTCAACTTTGGAGCCGGGTCTTTCATCATGTTGATTTCA
The DNA here is from genome assembly GCA_019055375.1 of Parelaphostrongylus tenuis. NCBI lineage: Eukaryota > Metazoa > Nematoda > Chromadorea > Rhabditida > Metastrongylidae > Parelaphostrongylus > Parelaphostrongylus tenuis. The sequence continues at coordinate 49,878 of JAHQIW010006470.1, forward strand.
TGACCTAGATAAACGTAGCTGGAGCATTTGAAAATGTTCGTTTCGTTAAGCGTGAATGGTGCACTCAAAAGCCATCCGTTTTTCATGAACAATCGTTTTCGTTCGATTTAGTTAAAGGCCAATCAGCGTTGCTTCCAGTGGGTTTAAAACATGATTAGAGATAGCACAACTGTGCCAAAAATGATATGAATTGAGTAAAATTAGAAATCGTTCAGATTTGCTGGCTTTTAGCCGAATGAGAAACTTCACGTAATGTGAAAGCTTATGCCAAGACACTTATTTTATTACTTATAACACATTCAAACTACTGCGAACCTACATTTCATAGTTCAAAGAAGTAATTTTCAGTTCTCAACCAACTTATTCAAAGATCTATACAGCAGACTCACTACATTTGAATAAAAATTTAAGATCATTCTGTAAAAAATGAGCCAATGTTAAAGCTGTCTGTCTAGTGGCGATACACCATCGTGGATCCTCTTCCGGAGCCAAAACCTGAACAGTGAAGGCTTTATCAAGAAAAAAAAGTAAGCATTGCAGTGGGACAAATTTGGGGTATACAAAGACTTATAGGTGCTTAACTTTATATAGTTCTTTCTATTTTTCAATTGAAATTTGGAACGATTACCACAATGAGACGAGAGGTTTGATATTTTTTGAGGCAATCAATCAACCAAAGGCCACTTTTCTATAGCAGAATGCTCCTTGTCATTGCTCTACACCACTCTCATCATTTTTCAAACAAACCAACGAGAACTTCTGGCTCGAGTTTTCCTTGGAGCTTTTCCGACTCATTAGGCAAAAATGTAAAGCGTTGACATTACACCCTACATGTTGACAAAAACACCTCGGTCATATCGCATAAAATGTGTCAATAAATCAAATGATTTAAATCTACTAAAAATTTGAATAATTCAAAGGTTTTAGACATTGATCACTAAAAAACAATACTGACAGCAAATCATAAAATCGATAAAAGTGACACTGAAGCTCAAAGACTAGGCAAGCTTCTCAATAGAGTGATTATAGCAGAATTTAAGAAGCCATACGCGTGCATTCGACAATCAAACCCTTTGAAAAAATACTACGATGATTCATGAAGCACTACTGACGCTCACTTTACACCCCTAGCGCGCGCTCCCGGACAGAATGAGATACGGGTTCGAGCCCCGCCTGATGCGAATGTTTGGCCCATCAATTATGTCACTGGGTTTATTTATGAAATCTTACTACCGCTAAAGCGGTTGAATGAAATGATTCCATTTATCACGGTGATTGTTTCACCGTACGTTGAGTACAAAAAGTTCGTCCTCGATTTATTCATGTAGGGATGGATCCCCAAGGAACTGACTGAGCGAAAAGGCACCATGCAAATGACGAGGCTGGGAGAGCAAAATACGTGTCTTGCACTGTATAAGTGCATGTAATCACCTGTATCACCTGTCGTCCCGTTGATCGTCGAGTGACTCGAGCGGGTACCAGCAACTCTTCCATTTTCCCCTATCGCGTGCAAGAGTAGCCCAGTGGGTCCTCCTTGCTCTAGGAATTCGCTGAGCATCATATCTTTCTTCCATCGCTTTCGTGCAGAAATCGGACCAACGGGTCAGTGGTCTTCCTTTAGAGCGCTTGACATCCCGAGGAATCCAGTCGGTAACGGCTCTCGTCCATCGGTTGTCGTTGAAGCGCATCACGTGTCCGGCCCACCTTATTTTCGATATCCTGGCGTGTAGAACGGCGTCTCTGATTTTCGATCGTTGACGTAGGTCGGAAGTTCGGATCCTTTGTCTCATTTGCGAAATACGAGATACTCCTAGCATCGACCTTTCGACTGCGCGTTCGATAACGGCAAGTGATCTTTCATCCTGCTTACGTAGCGACCAGGTTTCTGCTGCATACGTTAGGGCAGGGATAATTGTCGAGTCGAAAAGGTGGGCACGGAGTCGGATGTTCTTTGTCCTCTTCACTACATCTTCGACGCTCTTAAACGTTCCCCAAGCCGCTCGTTTCCTCCTGCTCAACTCTGGGGCTAGGTCCTTCATCATGTTGATTTCACGACCTAAATAGATGTAACTGGAGCATTCGGAAATTGTCGTTCCGTTGAGCGTGAATGGGGCATTAGAAACCCATCCGTTCCTCATGAACATTGTTTTCGTTAGATTCAGTTGAAGACCGATCTTTCCACAGGCGTTATCGAAATCAGTCAACATTCGTTCCGCTTGGCTGATGTTTGGTGTTATGAGAACGATATCGTCAGCAAAGCGAAGATGGTTTAATTGTCGACCGTCAATTTTCACTCCCATTTCGTCCCATTCTAATGTTCGCATGACGTTTTGTAGGGTGGCAGTGAATAGTTTTGGCGATATTGTATCGCCTTGTCGAACCCCTCTTCTTACGTCAATGGTGATATTGTTGTAGAATGGAGATATTCTGGTCGTGAAATCTTTATAAAGCTCACGAAGGATCATTATGTACCGAGTAGGGACGCCCTGGTTATCCAGAGCCTCTATAACCGCTTCTGTTTCCACTGAATCAAAGGCTTTTTTCAGATCGATAAAAGTGAGACAGAGTGGTTGTTTGTACTCTCGCGAAACTTCAATGAGTCTTGTGATCGTGTGGATGTGGTCCATGGTACTAAATCCTAAGTGCATGTAACAGATCGCATGAAAAGCTCAGAAGACATTGCCAGATTCACTTATTTAATGTGTAATTTTTGTAATATTCAAAATCCTACTTTGAACGCTTCATCTGGTAAATCGATGTACATACTTCGATGTATCCGAACTATTTCGTACCATTGCCGCTTAGCATCAGCAACTGTAAAAAAAGGAGGAGTTTGAGTAATACTTGTGTAGGTATGATTGTACTGCATTCCAAACTGTGATAGTGCAAAAAGCGCAGTGAATAGTTGTGCGCTGCCACATATGTGTGATCACTAACTCGATTTTATGCCCTGGATAGACTGAGCTTCTGTAACGTTTGACAAAACTGCAACGAGTTGGTCCAAAAGGGACACTGGTGAGCGCACGAAATCTCTTGCACGGGCAAAAATAAATGTGGATTAGACCAACCATACAAACTACATATGAAAGAGAACTTGACTCATGGCCAACTTAATAGCAATTGACCAGCGCCAGTCTATATTTAGAAAAAAAGCTCAAGTTTCATTTACGCCAATTTTGCTCTAGACCACAGCCACAACCCCCAGCTATCAAATGAATATATATATATATATTTATTTATTTATTTGTTTATTTATTTATTTATTTATCAGATATTACATATTATAGCATGTACATTACATTTATATGATTTCTTGAGAATTCTTAGAGATGTGTTGATTTTTTTGGCAATCACTCTCAAAAGAGATATAGATAGGAGAAGAGATGGAAATCACTGAAAGTGATACAGCACCTGTAATTCCGAATACATCCGCAATCACCCTCCATGCTTTTTCGGCCTTTTTTGATTGATGATCATCGTATATTTCTGGATGTATCCGAATCGCAGCCACAAAATCTGCTAAAAGCTCATGATGTAATGCCATCTGAAAAATTATCATTAATCGAGTAATCTAGACTCATATGCTTCAATATGTTGGTCAGTTTTCTTCTCTATTAAAGAATTGTGTAAAAAGTTAAACAACATAAACTGCATGTTGCATTAAAGGTAATAAATTGAAAATGTTCTGAATGTTTATTCACCGCCTTTCCCATTGTCACGGCGTGGTACTGGTGTGGAATACACCACGAAGACTGCTGAAAGATGAGCAAAACTCGGAAACTCAGTTAGGCTCCGGAAGCCACGATCAACCTTTTCCGAGCTCGCAAGTGTTACCCACTACACCAACGAGGCCCTCGCTTTTCTATTCTCTCTATGTTCTTACCCAATCTGTCCTATTAGCACTCATTTGCAAAGAAAATGATTTTGTACTCAAATCTGCCTAAAACCCAGCCAAGTTGAAGTTGCAGTGGAAATCACAATGTTTGAGTAGGATAGATGAACAACATTCGCCTTCACAGATTGAAGAAAATATTTCTTCGATGAACCATCAATGTCACTGACGATCGGTATACACTTTGAGAATCAATTGGAGTATATGCTACTCATTTTATAGTAGATATAGGTCCAGGAGAACGCGTTGTTGCAAAAAGTCGTATGAAACGGTTGAAGAAAATGAAAAGTTCGAAGCCACGAAAAAATAGTCACATTTGAATCAGTAGACGAGGATCAAACTAAGTGTTTTTTTATGGAATCTCTCTCTTGTGTTTTCTACAACTTGTAGTGTAAATACTCACATAGCGGACGATGTATTGATTTGAATGCAGACAAGCAGAAACAAATCCTATATCAACATCAAACCGACATGACTCAACTTACAACGGAGATTCTCAATTGAAATTTAGAAAATGAGGTAAGTTAGTACGACCTGAAGTTACTAGCTAACAAGAAAGATGTCGTGTTATTTCACAAAATTTAAGCCCTTATTTTCTAAAATATTTGCGCTTTCCGTCGTCGATGTTTCTCAAGCTCACCACCGTACATTGCAGAGTTAAAGGCAAAAGTAAGTTTCAAAACTAAAAAAAATACTATAAAAGTAACTGGACGGTACAACTCTTTTCCATTTTCAGCCCTTAGCTGACAGGGCCTTTTCCGGTTTTTTAGAGTTACAATAGCCATTCAGTATCGATTGTGCAATATCAAAATCATAGTTTCTGAGAATTGACTTTCTAATAATCTCGGCTTGCCATTCAATCATATTTTCTCTGCTGATCAGGCCTGTAGCACAGATTTCCAGAGTTTTACTCGATTTGAAGAAGACGAAGCGCTTCAAAACGTTAGTTAAATAAAATTTTCATAACAACCTCGTGTTACAGGCTCAATAAACGAAGAAAATGTAATTGATTGGTTGTGCCGAAGGTGACGGAAAATCTGTTTACAATGTATACGGGCGCTTTGTGCTAGCCCTTTTTAATACCAGCTTCTACAGGTCAGATTGCTCGGAAAAAAACAAATCACTATCAACTGGTGACCAGCTAATTAGCATAAAAGCATTTTCAAAGTGGGTTGGCTATTAGCATAAGCTCTATGTTGTATCTATGGAGTTCGTCGTTCGCCGAGAGAGGTTATTCATTTGAGCGACGCTCCAACAAAGAAGATTCGACTCGAACGAAACGAGAACGAAAATCCACAACGAGGACGAACAACATCACAAAAACGACTCTAATTATTGTTATTTCAAATGATGAAAAACGTTAATTGAATGAAATTTCGATAAAGACCTCGCTCTACAGGCTTGATCAGCAAGTCTTTAGAGCGCTGCAGCACAAAAAATGTTCAAGCTGCACTCTCGACGCGAATTCTCTTATATCCTAGAGCCTGTGGTCATTCTTTTGACAGAAATCTAGCAGTTATTTGATGGCTAATATTGGTAGTTCTGAAGAGTGAAATGAAAGCAAGACTTCTCAATCCTAGGCTTAACTTGAGCTTGCGTTTGATGGTGGATTTATTTCGCAAGTGAAAATAAAAGCTTGAGCTATAGAACATACACAAAAATGCTCCTGCAGCTCCAATACGACGAAAAACCTAGAAATTTATACAAAATGAAGAAAATATTAATAAGTAAAATAGCGTTCTTTCAGACCGGAGATCGCTGCGCACAGCGCGATATCCAGGACGCTAATGCGCGCTGAGTGTGAAACTCAATTTTATTTTCAGGAAAAAGGAGGAGAGCTTTGTCTACGAAAAGCTGAACAAAAAAGTCAAGATAAACAAACTACACCATTGAAACCAATAAACTCAGCAGTTCAGCTGTCTGAAACTTGACTCTGAAAAGAGTAAACGGATGAACGGAAGAAATAGAAACAGAGTCCGTTTTAATCCAAGTTTCTAATTTTTCTAAACCATTCTTGAAATTTTTGGAATCCCAGATGAGGCCATATAATGGCGATTGTTAACAGGATAAGAAGCAATAGCGAAAAGAGCCTAGATAGGGCGATAATGTCTCTATTTTCTTGCTCAAATTCCAAAAGCATCTTATCTCATTTGTTCAGAAACTTTGTGAAGAGCGATTATTGATCGATCAAAAGATCTATCAAAAGAGTGGAAAGTAAAAAAAGGAAAAATGATATATTAGTGAGGAGTGAATATAGTAGTTTCATCTTGAAAGTCCTAGCCGAAAGGTTGTGACGCTCGTCACGGATCCCACCCTAAAATTCTTCAGCATTCAACACTGAACACGTGTGGAACGCCACAGCCAGGCTATCGTTGAGATAGCAAGGAGTCAGGCTCAACCATATTCTACGACGTTTTAGAAGAAGACGAAAAACGATTTGAATGCTAGAAGCACTGGGATTCGCAAAGGAAAATGCAACAAATGGACTTGTTTTCCTCTTAAGCCAGACACCAAAACCAACGTTACTGAAGCTTGCCGAGGTTTATAGATAGTCGGTCTTGGGAATAGATAGACTATTAGCCAGATCAAAAAAGTGCTTAAGTGAAAAAGTACCATTATTTTTCCATTCCCGGGATTATTAAAGTCTAGAAAATTTATTACATTCCGGCACAAAAGTGTGCTATTTCAGCAGAGCTCAAACAACATATCGTTAGATCTACTGTTAATTTAAACCTTAGATTTAGACATACGTGGGCGCCTTTCTTCGACTTCTGCACAAGATGTGAGTACAGGAATTGCTGAAGTTCTGACACGAAGACCTTGATGCTATTGAAATGCATTCCATGAAGGTAATTCTTGCATAAGTAGATCTGTGTAAAACTTGACATCTCCTTGAGACGAACAGTCAAAGTTGCGTCAGGATGGTAACTGCCGTGAAGATAATGCAACTCAAGCGAAGAATCGCTCATACATGCGAGTTTGATCTTCGTTGTGCTGACAGCTGCTTTTTTCACTACAGCCGATAGATAGATTATGAATCTATAATGAAGCGCGCAGATCTCTCTTTTTCTCATGAAGCTTTGTACAACATTTCTATATTTTCCTGGAAGCAGGAGCAGAAACATTAACTACTGGACAACTCAGTTTCATCTATGTGAGCTGATGTGGAATGCACTATATAGGCAGTCGAGGGCACATAGGTGTTCCGTAATAGTAATTAGTTCTTGCGCATTTGCTTGAGGATACAATGCGTGATACAGCCTGCATAAAAATATTGCTATCACGACAAACGAATGAATCGGTTCAAATTCTCGACAGCTTCGTGGCTGTGAAATCACGCGGCACTGATTTACCAAATGCAATAACGCCTTTCTGACTGGAAGTTCAACTCCCCGTCAACTCTTTTAGGACCACAATTGAAATGGTTATGCTTATCACGCCATAGAATATAATCAAGATCGTTGTCTTGATACGATCAAATTGATGTTCCACACTGGTCCAGAGTCGATCAATTGATGCCACATTCTCGTGAAAGGACAAGAAAGCACTGACTCAATAGACATGTCTTTGCGAAGTTATTGTAATATAACATTAACATTCAGTCATCTAAGGTGCTATGGATGGAGGCAAATGCATGCGGAATCCCTTAAGGATGGGAGATCCGTTAGGGACACCGTGGCCGAGTGGTTGCGATACTAGTCGCACCGCGCTTGGAGCTGAGCTCCATTTTCACCTCCCTGCACCCTCTCCCTCAACCCTCTACGGCAGTCAACAACAACGCGCCCATGGAACGCCACAGCCGGGTTATCCTCGAGATTCTAAAGAGACTCGCTCAACCAATTTTCTACGACGTTCAGGAAGCAGAAGAAGAAGAAAGAACTGAATGCTAGAGGTACTGGGATACGCGCAGTGAAAAAAAAAGAAAAACACTGTGAAGACGGATAAATAAAATGTCTAGAAAAAAGTTTATGTCCTTATAAAATACTTGACGTACACATTGACCTTGAGAGCAACATTGCAATCGTTAAAGGCTAAGATAACCTGTATAGGTGTAGCAGTTTCTTTTTTTTCATTTCTCAGTCATTGAAAAAGAAAAATGATAAGTAGACACTGTAGAGAACTTTGCTGATTCAATCTCCTGTATACTTGTACTTACAGCACAATTTAATCAAACCTCATCTTTTTGAGGAAGTCTATATAGGGAACGGGGAAAGAAACTATGCAAAAGATACGAAAATTGAATGAGAGTTTAGAGCGGAAGTTTGGTATTTGAAAATGCAACGACTCGCTTAGACAAGCGTGAGACGATGGCTTCGCATAGTTGAAAAGACTAGCCTTTCCATTCCCATAAGTACCAACCCTCGGACGCTTTCGGCTTAGAAGTTTGAAGATAATTCGCTCCCCTGCCCAATGAAAAATTATTCCTTTATGAAAATCTTCATAAAGTAGATTTCATACAGAGAAGGAGAGAGAGAGTAAAAAAGGATGATTCTTTATGTAAAAAAGCAGCTATTAATAAGAAGACCATAAAAAACAATTTTTTGATAAGCTTATTAACGCCAGAGCAACCAGAAATAACAGAATGGAAGCGAATGTTTGCAACAGTTTTGTAAAAAAAAATTTGAGCCGCACGTCCGTTTTTCCGTCACATCCTGCTTGAGAATCACAAATCTAGTCCTGAACCATGGAGCTTGCTGAAGAACCACAAGATATATTTCACGAATGGTGTTCTGAGTTAACAACGATCAGATCCTTCAAAATGCAATAAAGCATTCGTCATCTGGAATCGATCTGCTTCAAAGCTTCAGAATAAAGTTGTAGTACTGCTTTGGTCGTCTATGAAACTAAGTTAATGGCCAAGGCAAGCTATCATCAAAAATTAGTCAAATGACTAGAGCTTATGAGATAGAGGGGTTAACGCAGATAAACTCCTAAGGGATGCGCTCTGCTTCGTCTCTATTTGTAGCAACGTAGAGGAGATTGCTTGAATATTTGACATAAACAACGGATTCATAGAGTCATTTAGCTAGTTTCACCTGTCTAGAGAGATTTGCAGCGAGTGTGCTAACCCAGGAGATAGATAGGACTTGGCTAATCCAGGTAGCGAGGCCGAATCAATGACCACGTATATTATAGGGCATCTCTAGCCAATGTGCTACGTGTGCTCAAATAGGCCGTGCAAAATAGAAGATAATGAAAAAAATGTGGATAGAAACTGAAAAATCGATGTTTTACGAGCCACATAATGTAGTTGTAACTAAATGTAGCCATGAAAAAGACCTAGGCAAAGTGTGTGATGGTGAATCGAGCAATTTTATTGCTGAGATCGTAAAAGTTCAGATAAAATCACATCTTTTAAATTTTAGGATAAGGAAATGGAAAGCCTCGAAGGCTTTGAAGAAGGTGGTATGCCATTGTTCATTTAGGAAAATATTCCTAATTCTTACCATACAGTATCAATATCAATAATATTATCATTACTACTTTTTTCAGGGTAACAGATTGTATTTATCGAGCGCACAATTACGAGGTTTTCAAAATTCACATAAATTACGAAAGAGTTCCATGGAAGAGATTTCAACTGAATTACGACCGAAATTTAGTTCATAAACACCAACTGAAGTGATATAATCGAAAATAATGGTGAGAAGATTCAATAATCTATCCCTGATTCACAATGAAGAATTAGAGTCGTAATTTTGCCTGATAACCGATGTCGAATCTTTGTGGAGTGGTTGAAATGAAAGGGATAGAAAGAAAAGCAAACAACTCGTAAACGTGAAAAACGCTTGTGACTCAGATAACGCCTCGTAACGGTACAATCTTATAAAAATTTCATTCAACGAAATCTGAGACCCGATTTTAACGAATCTCTGAAGCTGAACTCCGACACCGGCACTTACTAGTAAGTTTCAAGCTTCGCTGAATATTGCCTGTTCTATGTAAACCATATGCTAATAGCTTCCAAGGAATAATTTTTTATTCCAGATTCAACCGACTAAAAATTACTGCAAGCACTTTCTTCGCTTTCGTGCTTACGAGTTTTTTTTTAGTTGCAAAGACTCACTGATGTGGCGAAAAATATATCAAGAGTAAGGCATAAAATCTGACTTCAGAATGAGCGATGCTTAGAATTACTAGGAAAATGTTCAATAATGTAATGGAAAATCAGAAGAATAAAATGAGAAATTGTTAGATGAAAGTAAAGTATTTTATATATGCTGAGTGATACACAAAATTTGCAACCTCAGGCGAGAGTTGAACCCGCTTTTCACCGCTTCAAGTAGCACTTATTACCACTACACTATCGAGAGGTTCTTTGCGTTTTATCACGTCGTAAAATGAGGTTACTTAACAACAAATACAATAAAAATATAAGAATAAAATGAGGAACTGTTAGATGAAAGTAAAGTTTTTGGAGAATCATACAAAGTTTGAAATATGATTCACCTTTTCGCCACATTGTAGGTACTATGACTTCCATTTTCAGTTCACAGAGCTCCACAACTTTTTTCTCACACTTGTGTATCCGTTTGATAAGTAGTTGAAAGCAGATCGAAAGTGGAAGTGAGAGACCAGATAACCTATTCTCTGCACTAACGACTCTCAGGAAACTATCTTCGGTAGTTCAACGGCTGGTAATTTACCTGACAAACTGCAGTTGGTAACTTTTTACCACTTTGATTATCTTCTTTGACAATTATGACATGTTTATAGCCTCTAGAGCCGTTTACTGGACCAGAAATCATTTTTTAAACGCCAAAAAACTAAAAATTCATAGATAGCGAAAAATTGTTTGTGTTGCGATTGTCTTAAACTATTTTGTTGGTATATGAGCAATCGCAATCAGAAAACTAGGAGGATTAGTGGATTCCAAATATTTTCCTTGAAAAGACGGTAAATCTTATTTCAATGATGATTGATGGAAGTACTAGTAAAGAAGGAATGTCGGTAGAACGATAAGTGTCATGGATCTCAGTTAAACCCTGTGACGTATAGCACGACTTTGTACACGATTTTTGAGGCAAAAGGCATCTATCTAAAGTACTCGGCTCAAAGCATATGAGTCTTGGAGGGCAACTTTCTATATGAAGAGATAAAAACGTTCTCTGAGACGAAACAAGCATAGTAAACTCAGATAAAAAGGAACATGGTAGATGTAGCACACAGATTGGAAGTTTCTCGCATCAGGCAGATGATCATTGGTTCAATCTGTCCCAATACGCAAAGCAAATTTGTCGTAATTCCTTGATTTGAATTGGTACCTGTGGCATTTCTGAGGAATAATTGTAAGTTATTGTTTTGATGTAATACGCATTTAACAACCTCCATGGTACGACGATGAATGGAATCGAATGCACAGCGCATCACTAAACAAATTCTGAACGCAAGGCGCTTATCTATTTTCTTTCCTGTACACTACAATGTGCTTGTCATAAATGACAAGTAAATATATATGAACTCGAACTTTTCGACGTGAATCTTGAGCTCTATTGAGCTTATGTGGCGCAGTGGTTAGAGGTACTCTGCGTCGCACACAACATTGATGGTTTGATCTCGCGCTCATGGTTCACCAAGCCTCCTACCCCCTTTGGGGTCAGTGAATTGTGTCAGACTGTCTGGGAGTATAAGCAGCACTGCCTCAATATCTCGGTAGATCACCGCGAGTCATTGTAATGGCCAAATATGTATTCAACCACCTCAAACAAAAATGTAATTTGAAGACGAATGCTTGGCGTGTCCCTCGGGGATATGAGACGCGATATTCTTGAGGTGATGGACCATAGCCATACGTCTACGAAAGCTGGATATGCGTGCTCTTTTTTGGTGGCTCACTATTTGGACAATGATCACCGTTGCCTTTGAATTATTGTGGCTTTTGGAAAATCCAGAATATGTTGTTTTTGTTTCTAAAAAGTCCTATCAACATCAAAGTTTTCAATCACTACTTACAGGATAATGAACGAACTGAATTGCAACTAAATCTCTCATCTTGTCCTTAATCCGATTACCTCTACATCGGAATCAGTTACTGTACATAAGTCGAGGGAAAGTCCTAAAAAACCAATAAAAATGTCGCTACAGTTCCCTCAGCACTGCATCGACATCTCATAAAACAATGAGAACGTCGGATGCCATTAGTATCATCCACTTGAGCATTCGCGTACAAGTTGCATTTCAGAATTTGAGCTTCAAAAACGATTCTAAGGTATTTGACTTTCAAATCAGCATGCTCATGGTGATATTAATCTATATTTAATATACAATAAACTTTAGAAAGTAATGTAAAACCTCTTTCATGTAATGCAGGAGGTAACATATAAAGAAATATGGTACAACTAATGTTATTTGCTTTTCTGCATTTACTTTACTGAGTTGTGAAGTTGAATCATCAAACCATGACAGAGGTCCCCGTCTGTCAATTCGTTTATTATCTCAGGTTGTAGGTTTTTGATGTGGGATTCAACTAAGCCGAACGCTCCACACTCTTGAAAAGACACTTTGCCGATGTTTGGACGTGCATGCTTTTCAGTTGATTCAGTTGAGGAAGTGACAGGTTTTTCTTTGGGAAAAATATTATATAAGCGATATATTCATTATGAGGGCCACTGGCCGAGTGGCTAGTGCTACTCGGGGCGGCTCGAAGAAGGGTTCATTCTCCCGACCTCCAGCTTTCTTCTGTAATCAACAGAGAACACCTTAAGGAACGCTTCAGCATGGCTGTTTTTGAGACTACAAGGAGATATGCTCAACCAGTATTCTGCGACGTCAATAAAAGAATAAATCCTCAATCAAGCAATGAACACGAGGAGGCAAGTTGAATGTTGAAGGCACTGGGATCACACAGTGAAAAAACTGTAATACGGATTAAATAAAATGACAAAGTGGTATCCACTATCTCGGATTGCTAAATTCAATCGCTTTAGCATTTAAGCTATCTATTAGTCAACGTGGAATGCAATAGCAGTTCAATGATTTTGTTTGCTCATGAGATTTGAAAAGTATCACATTACTATTCAGGAACATCGTCAAGAGCTCCAACATAAAGTAGTAGGTGCTTTTTCTGTACGCCTCAGTTCCCCAGGAAAGCAGTAGCTTTTGTACCACCGGTTTCACTGGAAGGTTTTACGAGCCGCACCAGCTGAATTTCGACATTTTGCTCGTCGTCTGCAGCTACCACGGCCCTTAACTTTCGATACAACTCGGGGTTTCGGACTCGTCTTCTGAGAGGATGGGAGATATTGCTATCATTACCCTTTTGGCTATATGTTCTGTTATCTGATAACTCTTCCATCTCCATAAAGTCTAAATTTAACACTAAGTAAAAATCTCTGGCAAGAAGCCAAGTTCTTTTGTGTTTTCCAATATCGCTTTTGATGCTCTTGTATGCTTCATAAGCCACTCGACCCATTCCGTTTGTCTGTGGCGCCAGCTCCTTCATCACGTTAACCTCTTGTTAAGACATAGATAAAAGGATGAATCGAAGACATAACAAAAGTTTTGGTTTATCAAGTGTCACTTTTTCGAACAAAAGTTCCCAAATAATGAAGAACGAGTAGAAGCATGCAAGTGCACAAAAAAGAGACTTACGCAACATATGCCCATCTTTATGGCAATCGCTATATGTTCTATTTGTGTTATCCTCAACAAGACTGACAGAACAGTGGACGAAACCTTGAGAGCAAGTAGGGGTTCGAAAAGGGTTTAGCTTGACGGGTCAAATTTTAACGGTAACGAAATTCATTGTAGTATCACTGCTTTGTATGAGGCTTTAATCTATTCAAAAAATGCCTTAGACTCAGTTGAGACAAGAACAACTAGAGAAGTTCTGGACAAACAATGCGTAGTTACATCGTGCATGCAGATCCTTCTTAAGCGATGAAGCAATTTCACAACCAGAGTCCTACCACTCTAAAACAACATTATCTTCTCTGAAAGAGGGGTTCAACACCGCCATCTTGCCAAATTTACTTTTTTCGGCAATGAAAAATTTACCACAAAACTGTGATCCGCATGCGGAATTTATTAGAGCATAGAAGAAGTAATTTTGATAAATTGCAGTCGACTTCGTATCCAATGCCAACCCTTCATATGTCGACTCAACCATTCAACCACCCATCTTATGACTCGAAAAATTGAATTCCACACAGGTATGACTAAACACTGACAAACACGCCATCGTTACGGCGATTTTTGAACTGCATCTACGTGGTGACCTATTTCACTTACGTTTAAGAAGAGTGATATGATGTCTTTTGAGTACCTAGAGTAAGCGTATCTACTGGGCTATTCTTTCAGGTACAGAAATAAATGGAGATTTCACTGACGCACATTTGAGTTATTCCACGACCAACGAGAAAATGGGAGATCAGATTGGCGAATTTGTGCAATAGTTGTCTTGATCGTTCAGTCTTTGTCAAAGAAGATTCCGTTGAATTAAGGAAAACAAATGAGAAATGTTACTGGGAATACGGTCCACTAAAACGAAGATTTTGTGGTACTTTTCCCCCATCCGCACCCGTATTCAAGAAGCGTACTTTTTGCTCTGTCTAGACGTTTTAGCAGTCATTCGATAGCTCAAATCTCAAGAATCTAAACGGTGAATTTTATTTTTTGAATGGCCTTTATATTTTGCTATAACAATGAGAGTAAAATTTCATTTCACACTCCAGCGCTTTTGCTCAGCAAAGGTTCTTCTTTGAGATTCCAGTAAATATTCGATAGCACAAATTTCAGAAAATTCGATAGAAATTTTGGTTTTTCAAAAAAAAACTTGGCTTCTTGTGGTTATGAGGGGAATCTGATCTCATTCACTAAAGAGGAAATTTTCATAGGAGTACTAGCAAACATTCGAGAGACGACACTTCAGGCTACAGCCTTACGTCGCTGGTTTTCAAAAAAGCCCTTTTCTGACGTTATTACAGAAGGAAAATTCTTGCGTTGCAGACGTGCATTTTTCTCGTCGGACAGGACTCTTTCTTTGGACTATTAGCAATCATTCGATAGCATAATCGTTTCTGATTCCAACGTTGTGCTTCATTCTTAAAAGACCGATTATCTGGAGCGCAGCAGATAAAATAAGTTGAATTCGCATGTGCAATCAAGCGGTCTTCGGCCAATTAACGCGCGGCTGGCTGAGGCAGCCACGTGCGCTGTCGCTATGTCGTAAGACCGGTGTATGGTCTATCCATCTCAAGCCAGCAGCACGTGAATTGACCAAGGACCATCTTGATTGTACATGCAAATTCAACTTATTTTACCTGCTGCGTTTCAAAAAGACGGTGTTTACAGGATTCAAGCGCAGCGGTGGAATCAGAAACGATAACGCTGTCGAATGACTACTGATATTCCGAAGAAAGAACTCTGTCCGGCGAAAAATATGTGCGTTTGAGACATAGTTTGCTGTAGATTTTACAGCCTTATAGAAAAATGTTTTGAGGAACAGGTGACATAGGGTTGTAGCATAAAGTAATAGCTTTCGAATGGTTACTAACACTCCTGTGAAAAATTCATCTTCAGCGAATAAGGTCAGTTTTTCATTTGTCTTCTTATAACCACAAAATAAGAAATTTTTTTTCCTGCACTGCAGCAGCAAATTAAGATTGTATTTCACATACGGCGAGCATACCTTGCACTGGTATGTGGATGGGTGTCTCATCATTGGCATAAAGCCATCGCGTTTTGATTGCCATTCGATACCTGAACCTGGAGATTATGAGCAGTGCATTTAGCGTTCAAAATGGCTTTCTTACTATGGTGTAAGGGTAAAAAAAATTATTTTCCACACTCGAGCATTTTCGGCTCAACAAATCTTTTCCTTTAGACCTTTCGCAATCATTCGACAACTCAAATTTCGGTTATTTCAATGATCTACCAGGTTTCCAAAAAAATTCTTCAGAGCGCTTTAGCGGCCAAAAGAAAATTGGGTTTCGCAAATATTCGTTATTTTGCAAATGGCGCGGAGGCTTAAGATATTCCATCCACATACCGGATCAAAGAGCGCGCGCCGAGTGCGAAGCCTAATCTTTATTTGGCTCTTATCCAGCGCTTTGGAGGCTCTCTCACAAATCAAACACACCATTAAGAAATGTGCGCTATCGAATGATCAATAAAAGTCTGAAAAAACCCTCATCCAGCGAAGAATATTTCAGTGTGAAATGAAATTTTATTTTTACTGATGCAGTGTAATATGAAGGCCATTTAAGAAGTCAAGTACACCGTTGAATTTGTCGAGATTTCAAATATCGAATAACTATCAAATCGTTACAAATAAGTGGGAAATATATAGTTTTGAATACAGATGCGGATAGGGAAAAAGTAGCAAATTTGTTTTCTTTCAGTCAATTACCAAGGAATATCCAGGTTGAAAAAATTTGCCAATTAGTTATTGATAAATGACCACAAGATTCAGAGGCCCAAGAATCTTCGCAATTGCCGAGATACAAGCAAACCTTAGAACCTGATGTATGTATAATGGACTTTAACTACATCTACCTCAGTCGGCGTGCGCATGTTTGCTGTTCACCGTTTAGGCCCTCGATTTCTCTTTCTCTCGGCAGTTTTCTAATTGTGAACGTTGGCTATAAGTAATTGCCCGCTAATAAAGTTGATCTCGTGAATACAAATTGATATTAACCTTCATTGTTTTGCTGAAAATATGTCGTGCAACATAAGTCATATGCCTAATGAATTCATAGAGATGATGTATAGCCGAAATTTCAGCACTTTCAAGCCCAATCTACATATTTCTTGCAGTTGATGAGAAAATTCGAACAACGTAAAACGTTAAAGGTGTCACTCGGACTAGGAAACGGATTACAAGCTTGACGAGCTTCCGGAAGGACGTCTTCGCATCTCCGAATTGACGACTGAGGTTTTTTCTCCTAAAGATCAGAATCAGAAAACATAGCGGTAGTGTAAAGACAATGTTTCTAATAACATTCAAAAGGTCATTAGAAAATTAGAATGCAAAAATCCACGAACGGCCCAGACACTCATACATATCAAAAGACCTACGTGGACATGGGTGTAGAAAACGGACTAAATAACAGAAGTGCAGAAATCTCGGCAATTACAAAGCGACACCAAACGATTTCACAATAGACAAGTAAACCCACCAGTTGAGCAGGTGTCAGCTCAGGCAGGCAGAACTGCTCAAACGCGAAACAGAACTGCAACAAATCTTTCCGGATCCTCATCCCTGTGCAGAACTTTGGGTAGTGCTTGTAATACCTATACAAAACAACTTTTTTGAATTCTAATGTCAGTCTTGCACTTTATTGCAGTTGATCAAGAAACCGATCATCGAGATTACCTCTGGCAGTAGGTGACCACTGGTATGACACCACCAGTTGATGAAACATGCTGATGGATACGACTTGCAAAATGGAACCTAAAGTGAGACGTTTACTTATTTATTCACTCCCTGTTTAAAACCCATGATATTTGATGAACTTTCGTCCGATAAAAACTGGACGATAGAAGAGTATTGATTCGAAAGGATGAAAAGGAACTACATAGCTTATGAAGGAGCTCAGAAAAAGAATAATCAGAGGTGTTAAGAACTTAAAACATAAAAATTCTAAGCAAGAAAAGCCAAAATAAGTAGAGAAAATGGAACAAAAAATTTTCAAAAATATGAAAATCACGATAATAAAATCATTTCAATTTTATGGGACGAAGCGATTTGAAGAAGTGATTTGCTTGGGTAAGAAGAAAATGCTTGCCATCTAAGAAATAACTCAAAAGCTATCAAGACGAGAAAAAGGAGGTGAAACCTTATTCTTAAAACGTTCGGCTTTAGCCACGTACGTATGGCTCTGATGTATCAACCTTGAAAAGACTCCACACATTCTCACAGAAATCTACTAAATGTTCAAAGCGATGTTTAAAAGCAATCGATGAAATGGATTTCTACATGATCACTTCCACCCGTAATCCATCAACCGCAGAAGAAATGGTGATGAGCTCTCACCATAATTAGTCTACCCTTCTTTGCCATAAAGCAGGGTTTAGTGTGGGCCGTGGGCCACTGATGAAGCGGGGACACCGCCGAAACGTACGTATGGCTCTGACGTAGCAAAATCGAAAGGGCTCTAAACATTGTCACGACTAAATTGAATGGATCTTTTTTCGTTATCAGGAAGCGAATGAAAAAACAACCCCTCTCGGTGGACAACAAGTTTTCATAGAAGTATAAATGAACATTCGAAAGATTAAATCTCTAGCTACAGCGCCAAAGAGCCGGTTTTCGGAAAGAACCTTTTACTAGGCTTGTACATTATACAATGTACAAATTAGAATTACGTTTCACACTCACCGCGGGCTCTCATTTTTACCACATGTATATTCGCTGTAAACGCGAAAAGCACATGAACGTGTAAAGGAAATGTGAGAAAATCTCGTAGTATCTAAGCCAATCTTTTACCTGGATTTTCCTACAATGTACTTCAAGGCGATCGAGTGTTGAGAGCACGGATAGAACCAGCGCCTTGCTTGTTACCCTGTTTCAAGATACACTACATCACTAACTACCGCATTAGTCCGCCTCCCACTGTTATAATAAAGCTCAGAATGATTCTGAGAGTGCGCTTGAAATGATTGTAGGTAGGTAAAGCCGTTGAATATGAACTGTGGGACTATAATAATAATACATATACTATATACATACTGTATACATATATAATACATATACATAAACTATTCATTAGCAGTTAAAGAGAGAGCTAATTATAGCAGATTCAGATTCTACAAGTTTACATGATGCGGAACTAGTGTATACATGATAGGGTTCGTCTATGTCATCATAACATCATTAGAAAGCTATAAGAATGAATGCTAGAAATAAGATGACTTCTTGCAAACCCACTCATTCTGGGAACGTGAAGTACACAGCTACTCTACACTTTTAACTGTACAAATTTCCTAAATGATTTATCAACCTGTTAAAAAGGAGGAAATGAGCCCTTTATTGTCAAAACCGAATGGTAAAATACAGCAAGAGAGCTTTCCTTCCCCTTCCCCCCAAAAGAAACAGTCTCTTACGCGGATGCTCTCCTTTGTAGCAATGACGTTCTCACCGCGAAATGAACTCATCCGAAAAATTTTTTCCCAAAGCATCAAATGTAGGAACATACTCTTATAGACAACAAATGCTACCAGATTGGTATTGAATAAATTGTGAAACGACTACAAAAATTACAAGAAAACCTTTCTTGCACCAGAATAAAAACTGAAGATATAACATCAAGAAGGAGGGTCTATAGAGGTCATGTTTGTCATACCCTCAACATTCCCTTCCTGTTTTGTGCCTTCCAAATAAAGTCTTGGAACTACTTACTTCCTAGGACAAACTAAGTATCCCTCATTTTGACCCCTTCGTAGGCTTTGGAAACGTCTTTGCTATTGATTCGAATTTTAGGATTACGCTATGCCTCAGTGAACAGCACTGAACTCTTCCGCTTGTGTTCACAAGTGACCACATACTCTGCGAAGACTTCGCTAACAAAATTGTCAAAATTTCGATCGTCGAATATTGGACACTTGAAAATCCAACAAGCAAATGATCTTATATTCGAGTGATTATTTAGAACTCAAGAACTTCAATATATATCAATCCACAGACTTTTAATTTAGCTTTCTATGATGTTGGTAATGCACCGTAGCGATATACGCACGTTTCGACGGTATCGCGCATCCCATCAGTATCGTACGCCCTACAGTAAGAGTAAAAGTGCGGTTTCAATCATCAGTCGAATAAAAAGCTATATTGTATGATGATAGCCGCAAAATATCAACTGGAAGGAGGACCGTGCAACACGCGATAATTTGCTTGACAGGTACAGTGACATGTTCCCCCTGTCACTCTTAGTATGAGGCGTGCGATTGATGAGATGGGCAAAACTCTCGAAACATGCGCATGTAGCCAACATGCAATGTCAAATTTCGAAAAAAATGCCCATGAAAAAATCCGTGGAATCATCAAATCATTTAAAAATTCCACTATCGAATATATGAGACTTTGGCTGCATATAAGACCTTGTTTTAACTCTTCCTAGACAAATCCGATCCTTCCGGATCGCGTTGACAGATCTCCAGAATCAGTTTGCTTTCTTAAATTTACTTAAGTTGGCGAAGCTTATGATCAACATCTGGAAATGTGCTGGCGCGGATGTTTTGGAAAAAAAAAAACAATAGGGAACCAACTGGAGCAATGTTTATTGACACTTATAGAAAGATAAAAATCCTCAAGCAGCAGCAATCCAAGGCAGATGCATAACCGATTCTTTCTGATTAAAGAGCAACAAATGAAAAACCGATCTCATCTGCTAAAGAAAGACTTTTCAAGAGGTGTTAGTAACCATTCGAAAGCCGAGACTTGAGACTACAGCCCAACGTTGCCGGTTTTCGAAATGACTTTTTTGACGTTCTTACAAGAGGAAATTTCTTAGGTTCAAACACGCATATTTCTCGCCGGACTAAGCTTTTTCTTTGGACTTATAATAATCATGCGATAGCACAATCGAATTTGATTCCAACGCTGTGCTAACCTCCTCAAAAGATCGTTTCTACGAAAATCAGCAGGCAATATAAGCTGGAACGCAACGGGTAATAAGTCGAAATCCCACGCGGGAGCAACGGAGTCCTGCGCGATCCACGTAAGCGCTGAACTGCGACAGCCAGTGAACAGTCCTATGAACCCGTCGAGAAGTACTGCGTCAGCAGTCACGTGGCCGCCATTCTCACCGCGACGTGAACTGGCTTTAGATAGTCCTTTCTCTCATATCAAAATTCAAATCATTTTACTTGCTGCGTTGCAGAGAGTCTTTTCAGGATATCAGTACAGTATTGGCATCAGGAAGCACTACGTTATCTTATGATTACTAATAGTCTAAAAAAAAAACTCTATTCAACGAGATATGCGCGCTAGTTTTAAGTGGAAATCATAGCGATAAACGGGTGTTTTGAAAAACCGGCGACGTGGGGCTGTAGCCTGAAATTTCAGCTTTCGATTTCTCCAGTGATGAAGTCGGTTTTCATTTGTTCCCTCCTAATCATAAGGAAGCGCAGAGCCTTCATCATGGATAATGAATGCGAGGAAGTGAGTCGAATAGAGAAAGGAAGCGCAGAAATCTGCACAATACCTGGTGCCGCGCTGGATGAGATCAACAGAAAAATTTTTTGGATTTGAGCTAAAAAATAAGCACTAAGAGAAAGTATTATAGACTTCACCTCTTCCTCACTAACATTACCGTGGCAGCTTTTTACGAATCGTTCACGATGCACCACACAATATTCGCTGACAAAAACCATTACGGACTTCTGAAATATGTCGAGGCAGTAATGAAAATATTTCCACAGACAAAATGTGAATTACTGTGATTTTGACATCACATAATAGACATATCTAATAATTATTATTTGAGACAACATGTCCATGTGGTCTCTTTATGGGCACTTGTATAGTCCTATACACGGGTTTCAGCCTTGGCAGCCTCGTCAGTCGGACAGGCCCTCGTTGGCCCCTCGGGTGCCCCTTACATCCCCCTCCATATAGTATGCGACGACCTACGATTTACACGTGGTGAGCTGTATCGGGCTATAGAAGTGCCCATAAACAGATCACATGACATGTTGGCTCTAAATATAATCCTCAGATGCAGTGGAATTCAAGCATAGTCTTAATAAAACACTCGAAACGAATGTTATATAGTAGACAATTAACGTCTATTGCGTCCAAATAGCTCGGTTATTAGAACAGTGATGCATCACGCGCTATAGTAAGTTTTTCCCACATAGAAAGAGTTGCGTCAGAGCGCGCGTCGGTAGTGCAACGGTTCAGCACGCGCCCCGGATAGGGTGAAATCTGGGTTCGAATCCCAGCTGAGGCAAATGTCTTTGCACACCACTCTACATTATTGGGATTTATTTTCCAAATAGTTATTACTTATTTATATCTATCTTTTGATTTCCTTAAAATAATTATCAGACATTGAAATTTGAGCGTGGTCTCAAGAAACCCTTTTATTGTGAATTTCTTGCCTCTTACCTGTGGTTGTTGTTGTCTTAATCAAAAGTAATTCCAGATTCAGCATAAGCCTTCACATGAAGTTATACTGTAGATTTTCCTAGAAGCGGCAGCACCGCTGCCAAGTAAATATTGTACAAGCTCCTTTGATGCAATTCCATCAAAGCGTCGGTTTTGTGGCCTTCATGCTCCTTAGCATCGGTTGTTTAAGAGTAATATCTTGTGGTCACACCTTTTCTCCACGATAGGGCTCGTGTTTTCCCCTAGCGAGGCTCTATGTGTCATCGGTCTGTCGTTAAGAGAGTGAAGGGTTCAAAGGAGGCCGATTCCATGTATTCCACCGTTCCAGTTAACCGCAAAACTTCTGGTCTACTCGCTCAACTACATATCGCCAGCTCGCATATAGTGTATTGTCATTATTGCTATAAACAGTTATAACCCAAGCGTGAGTTGTTCTTCGTAAAAGTTGCGCCTGTCAAAATTCGTGCAAAATCATTGCAGTCTACTTCGATTTAGTAAGTTTCGGTGATAAAGAGTAACCCAAAACTCTCTACTGAACAGCCGGTACCCGCGCGTTGTTCTGTCTGATACTAAATAAAGTGAAGCACAGTAATTCCAAGTAATCACGCATTCAGTGGCGGTGATTCAACTTTGCTATAAGTCAACCGGGCCCAACTATTTGTTCCACAAAGAATCAACTCGTCTAAAATTCACGTCCTCCATTGAAAAGTCCGCATCGTTAGTTTACTGTTGACTCAAACACGAAGATGTTCATAAATGTTGAGGTGAAAAACAGCGAAATATGGAAGAATGCCGCAGCACGAATTAGTGTGAAGTTGGTTTATATAAGTAGATTGATATAGACAAACCCTTGCAGTAACAGAGAAAAAAACAACCATAGCAATTTTACTAAATTGTGGAAAAGGTAGGATTCTCCCAGATACAAATAGCTTGAATTTCTTTTGTTCTGTACTCGATCTATCTATAACGAACGCTAGCATGATTAGCGCCAAAAAAGTATTAAATACCAAAAATTTTTGAGTAAGAACCACCTATGTTGCTAATTCCACTGACCTCATCCTCAGTAATGACAGCAGAAGGTTGCAGTGTCGCACTTGCATTCGTCGAAGTCGCCACTGTTCTACCAGTCTACTACAGCGATCATCATCAATAAGAACCAAGTATCGCTATTTCTCGTTTACGTACCTCTCCGGGTGATTTGGTCGGCTTCGGCAACCGTAAAAGCCCACCTAACTGCTCCTTGCTGTGTGTTGAACTCTCAAATTCAACCTCGTCTATTGATGAATTCGTCGACGTATTGGATATCGCTAAAAGAGAAGTAACTCGATTTTGTGAAAAACATGAATAATTTTCGCATAAATCTCTACTTTATGTGCTACGATTTCACGCACGTAGTACATCCATCATACTATTATAAAAAAAGTGGTCTATAGATGATCTTTCCATGAAAGAGTATTACTGTAACAGCTATTACTCACGAGTAGCACTTGGCTCGATTTCGATCTCAGGTGGAGTGACAAGCAGTAGTTCGGAAGTCACCTTCTTATCAGGAGCGTCCGTGCCAGATTCGATCGAAGGTGGTGAAACAAGCGGTGGCTCAACAGTCGTCTTCACATGAGTAGAATTTGATCCGGTTCCTCCCGTAGGTGGAATAACGAGAATAACGAGCACCGGTCCAGCAGTTGCCTTCACAATGGTAGATTCTGACACGGTTTCGATTAAAGGTGGAGTAACGAGCAGTGGTTCAACAGGTGCCTTCTCACGAATAGCACTTAGCTTGGTCTCATTCGTGGATGCGACATCGAGCGATGGTTCAACATTTATTTTCACATGAGTAGAATCTGAGCCAGTTTCGATTATGGGTGGAATAACGAGCGGTGCTTCAACTCGGGCTTTCTCATGACTCAGGTTGGTTCCGTTGATGGCTGCTGTATCAAGCAGTGGGTCAACATCCGTTTTCACATGAATAAAATCTGACCCGATTTCGATTTTAGGTGGAGTAACAAGCGGTGTTTTGTGAAGTGACTTCTCATGAACACTATCTAACTTGATTTCGATCGTGGCAGTGGTATTAGACGGTAGTTCAGCAGTTGCTTTCACATGGTTAGAATCTGATCCGGTTTCATTCATAGGCGGAATAACAAGCGGTGATTCAACAGGTGCTTTTTGGAGAAAAACATCTAGCTTGGTTCTTGTAATGGGTGGCGTAGTAAGCGATGGCTCTGGAGTTGTTTCCTTACGATTTATATTAGTGCTGGTTGAGAGCACGTGTGGGGTAACAAGCAGTGATTCTGAATGTGGTCTCCCACGATGAGCATCTGAACCGGTTTCAATCATGGGTGGGATAACAAGCGATGGTTCAGCAGTCGATTTTCCCAGAATAGCATTAGATCTAGCTTCAGGAGTGGGCGGAGTAATAAGCGATGGTTTAGGAGTTATACTGGACGTGGGTGGAGTCACAAGTTCTTGTTCACCACCATTTCCAGACGGTAGTGAAGAGAAATCAGTGCAGAAACTCAGGCTAGGACGACGGCGACACGCACGCTGTAGGTAGAAACCTTCAGAAAACTTTGAAAACTTTGAAGCAAAGGTAAAATTCTAAAGATCCTTCGAATATTAGGTTTCTTTCGTAACTCTAAAAAGATTAGGATAGATTAACATATTTGTGGCGACGTTTCTTCATCATTTATAGTAGGACACAATGCTCGACATGATCCCTATAGAGTACATTTTGTTTCCAACAGTTTATTTTAGTGCGCGGAAGTTTTTCCAACATTTCTTGTGATTAATATGTGGCTTATTCAACGCGGATTTGAGACCACAGTTGTTAATGGGAGCAAGCCATCTTGATAATATCTCACTCAACTTCCCGTTCAATGAAGACACTCGCTGTTGAAGAGACTGTGCTCAATGAAGAAGCGCGGGAATTCCTTTGCTTCCAAAATGTGGCATTTCATAGACTGCGCAGTACCAACTCTGACAAGCACTCCGTTGATTTTTGTTTCTCAATCGCTATAAATTTGCGATGCTGTATGGAGCGTGATGACGTCGAGATACAATGTAAACATCGTGATATTTTTATATACAGCTTATAAAACTTCATATAATAGAAACCAATTTTCCTCGAATCTCGACATAACCAATCAATTACATTTTCTTTCTATTACATTACATATGCCCACTAACAGCCATACGCCATGCAATCGACAATCAATCACTCTGAAAGACCGCCACGGTGACTGCTTCACCGCACACCCGAGTGCAAAAAGTTTGTCGTCGATTCATCTACATAGAGGTAGATCCCGGAGAAGCTGACTCAATGAAAAGGCACCGTGCAATTGACTAGGATGGCCGAAACACGTGACTTGAACTGTATAAGCGCCCATAACAGACCCGTGAAAGGCTCAAAAACATTGTCAAATCATATTTTCTTAGTTGATCAAGCTTGTGGCACGAAGTTTTTAATATAGATTCTTATATGGTTAACGTTTCAACGCTTTGATCTTCTTCAGAGCTGATTATTTAAGCCGATCGTCCACTGTCGTTCGCCCTCATTGTGGATTCTCGCCTCCGTTTCGTTCGAATCAAACTTTCTTCGGTGGAGAATTGCTCAAATGAAGAATCTGATAAGAATATAACATGTTTTGAGCTGTTAGGTCTAGTGCTATACAGGTGCCTGTTTCCTCCTATTGAGACTCATCAGTAGCACGCTCCCTCGGTTCAGCCGATCCCCTGAGGTTGAATATTCCTCTATGAAGAAATTCCTTTTAATTTTTCCTTTTGGTTCCTACCGAAGAATGTTCTACTTCAACAACACGTAGACGAAGATGCACAACAAACGGACGACAAGGGACGATCGGCTCGAATCACCGTCTCTGAAGAGGGCGAAACACATTGAAACATCAACCGAATAAGAATGTATATTAAAAACGTCGTGCTATAGACTTACCCAACAAAGAATGATGTGTAAACTATTTAAAATGTTGATAGCATTTCATGCATACATGGTATGCGAGTACTTTTCTCACACAAAAGAGATATAGTTTTGTGGAGCTCTTTTCTCCACATTTGAGTCGTATTTGCACCAAATCATGAAGGAATGTACAGAAGAACATGACGTAGGACAAAAGTGCAGAAATTCTTTTAGAACAAGGAAAAACTTGGATGACATAACGAAAATTGAGTACAGCTTCCTCATTGTTTATTATCATTGCCGCTATGGCCGTTATAGGGTTTATGTCGAGTTAAGCAAAACTACAAAAAATAGGAGTCTGCGAACTTGGTTATGCACTTCTGATACAATCTTACTCTACAAGATGACCTTGGCATGTTTAATCTACTAAAGTAACGTTCAGGATACTTACACTTGTGGAGAGATTTCTTTCCTGCAAAAGAAAATTCTTCTGCATAGTAAACCGCCTTTGAACAGCCATCTCTATTACTGCACATTTTCGAGCTAAATTTCTCCTAGAAAAGGTAGAACTGTTTCATTTATAGAGGTCCTCATGTCTGAATATCTTGTTTGTAAGGCAATTTTCTGTGGTCATAGGTTTTCTTGCATTACATACGAGGTCATTGGCTTGACCCCGTGCCCTGGGAGCTTACCAAGCCGTCAAGATTGAAAGATTAGGTTGAAGTGGTTTTCATTCAAAAAACACGAAGAGCAACGGCAAAGGGTTCTATTCATTGCTATTGTCACCCGAAATGACAATAAATTGAACATTTCTGGACCTCAGCCAAGCTAAAAGTGATTTTATGATGAAACAGAAAATCCTACGAGCTACCGGTAGTGAGTAAATTAGCACAAAAGCAGTGCTGCCCAATGGCAACATAATGTTAGTGTGATGATCTTCGCAGCCTACCAGTGAACAAAACCTACTTGTCAACTGAAATGTATCAAAAGAATGAGTGATGCTTGAATCCTCAAGGCCCAAGCTACACAATGAATATCATTTCCGCGATGAAGCTAATTTTCGATAACTCCCAAAATTTTTCATCAAAAAAACACCTCCTAGACTCCACAGTTTATAGATCTATAGAAGCATCACACTAATCGCACGGAAAATCTTGTAAGTTAATAATGATAGACCCTTTCGTGACAATCCCGTAGATAGGATCAATTCCAGTGGCAGATGGTGATCGAATGGAGCTTTTAATAACTCACACTTGATTATAAACGATTTATACTAATGAAATTTGTTTAGTAAAGTATTATGTGAAAAAGCAGAGTAATCAAAGCGCATGGGAAGTATAGAAATTGGTCTCGACTTCGTTCTTAATAATCCATAACATTTACTACGTGCATTATAGCGTATCTGGGTACGCTACTAATGCCCTTCAGAACCACTTCAACCTCCTTAAGCTCCCAATCTTGATGGTTTGGTAAGCTCAGGGCACGGGATCAAGCCAATGACCTCGTGAGTATTGCAAAAAAAAACCTCTGACCACACATAATCAAATTTTAAAAAACTCCTTACAAACAAGATATTCTGACATGAGGATCTCTATAAATGAATCAGTTTTGCCTTTTCTAAGGGAAATTCGGCTCGAAAATGTGCAGTAATAGAGATGTTTGTTCAAAGGCTCTTAACTACAGGAAAGTAAATCTTTCTGTTGTAGGAAAAAAAACTCTTCACAATTGTAGGTATCCTAAACGGTCTCAAAAAGTGGCTTTGAGATACACAAACGTGATGAATGCAGCAAAAAGTTAGCAAAAGTGAGTTTGAGGGTAAAAAATGATTCCGCAAAGGTATACTTGAAACATCATGACACTGCGCATAAGCACTAAAAACATAAGAATTCTTAAATTTACGATTTAAGTGTCATTTACTGCCTTATACTTTTTATAGAAGAGCCATGGCTGAGTGGTTGTGATGTACCCCGCGGCGCGCGGGTCGAGCCTCACCCCAACACACTCCGAGGGTAACGACGAACGTCCTATGAAACGTCACAGCCAGGCCAATCTCAAGACTTCAAGAAGAATCTCTCAACCAATTTCCACAACATTCATGAAGATACGAAAATATACGAATTCTTGGCCAGAAGTATCGGAATCCGGACGGTGGAAAAACACTGTGAAGAAGAATCAACAAAGTGTCAAAAGCATGAATTTTTTTCCATAACAAGGTATGATTTGATGTACACTCACAAGAACATTGAGATATGAGCAAAATTCAAGACCTTGAGTGAGGTGTGAATCCGTGATATCCTTACCGAAGCTCACGCGCTCTTTTTACTACATCAACCGAGACCCATGCTTCGTCATTCTCTACAGCCTAGTGATTGTAGCCCACTATATCCTGTGATGTATCAGACTTGATGACTAGACAAATTCACTAGAGTCTGCACATCCCCGCCAACAAGATGCACGTTCATAATCCAGTTATCGCAAAACCAGAATCGTCGAAAGCGCTGTGATTAGAAAAATGGTGCAATACATGCGTCATTCCGGTTTGACCTTGACTCGATCCAGTCAGCCATCTATGTTGTTGTTGGTAATTTGGAGTAAGACGTGTCTAGGAAGAGCTCCATTCGACCTACATAGGCCAACGATCCTCTTGCACATGAAGTGTTGAAAGCGCTCTAGAGTTACTTGTAAGCTGTGACTTGTATTCTACTTAGACGATGAATAAGTCGCAGGGTACATTCGCTACCGTCGCACCATAGGCGCTCAGTTGTCCATCTTGGCTCAGAATATACGGAAGAACATCACACTATTTGAATAACGCCGCTTCAATGTCTTTGGGAAGTGGCTCGTCTTGATGGACTTTTTCCTTAGATGGGTTTGTTCTTAATCATTTTATCATTTAGAACGTCAAGTTTCTTTCCGCCGAGAATTACTCAGTGAAGCAAAAACATGTGTCTATTGACGTACACACCCCACCACAAAGTTACAAGCCATCAGGATATCATTTGAAGCAGCTTCCTCTGCATTTCATCTCTAAAAGTCTTTCAAAACTTACCTCGAGTAGTATCGTCCTGAATCGTTCTTGAGCGACAAGACTGGCAAATGTAGAGTAAACTAGCACAAAAAGCATACGGAAGAAGGTCTAATTTTCTTTTTTGAAGACGAACACTAGTGTAATAGGAGTCTACTCTGACGAACGATGATAAAATGGCGAAACTGAGAGATTAGTGAATTAGGTCGGATGGCGCAGTAGTGAAACTGCGGTTAATTCAAAACAGCAGCAAATCGCTAAATCTGGAAAACTCAGAGATTTTACAGTGTTAACTTTTGCATGGGAAATTATCTGCAACGCTAGGGTATGATGTGATATGTGACCATAAGAATGCAGAGCTACAACCGAAGTTTGGAACCTGAACTATGTGTAATGAACTCGAACTATGATGAACCTTTTCGGGGGCACCACGCGTTCGCATTACATCGTAGAAGCCATGGTTCTGCTTCTCTCTTAAAGGTTTGTTTGCGAAAATAACTGTACCCTTTCATATCATCAAGTCACACTCAGACACTACTGTATACAATAGCTTGTCTCACTGGTTTTAGGCTATAGTACTTTTCAGTTTCCACTAGACAAGATTTATTAGTACAAAGCGCTGGCTCGGAGAAAACGAGATCTTTCTCCAGATTACAGATTTCTCAAAATTACGTCTCAGATAGTAATTTTGAGATATATTGAAATTTGAGAGTGGTCTTAATAGATCACACGAGATAAAGGTTTGATTAGAGATTTTATTAAAAATTATCTGTAACGGTCTTTTCTTTCAAGAAATTTGAGAATTAACTTCGTCTGCTTGACATTTACGCGACAAAACCTAGATATATATGATACTCACCGTAGACTATGCCTGACTTTGTTAAGCGAGGTTATCCCCTGGATCAGGTGGCAGTGGTAGCGATCCCATTCAGTATGGGGATGGTCGCAGGTGTTGATTCGACCTCTTCCCCTTTCCCCATTGGGAAGCCAAACTTTCCACACTCCAGGATAGAAAAACTGGTGATAAACTTGTCCAGGATACACTTTCTCCGTCTAATTGACTTGGAAACTCTTATCACGCCTATTTCATGTTTCTAAGGAGTTAAGATGCGATCAGTACATTTATTGTACATTCATGGGAAACGATCGAAACATCCTCGAGCAGCAATTGTAGCCATGAGTGAGAAAAAGTTCGAAAAGTTCTGTAAGTATAATCAACTAGAATTCGTTTCATATAACCGCTTCTGGTGGTGATATGATTCTAGAAATATATATACAGTAATGTTCAGCGATGTATGAACGGCGCACGGGATCCGAACACACATTTGACCCTTCCCGCGGTCGCGTGCTACCCATTGCACTATTGGCGCTCCAGTTCTACCATCACTCTTTCTACAACACAATTCTGTGAGCATTGAATAGGGGAGAAAACTGAATGTACCAAGTGTTGGGACCTACACTGTGTGAAAAGTGACACATGTGATGACAGCTTATGTAATTTAAAAGGGTTAACTGCATGAAATATCCTTGCACGAGTCACTCGAGACACATGCGTTGGACCAGCTATCGATACAACGCATGTAGTAATCAAACTCGCCAACACTTTCTTGAATGGCTAATTAATACCACTTTGCTATTAAATAATTAATTTAGCTGAAGTTTCGGCGCCCTTGCCTTCTTCAAAGCCGGGTTAGCCCCCGTCGATGGTCATTGTCACAATAGGGTGTCCTCATTTTCGTATCGAGTTGAATCGCCTGGACTAAATCACCATTCGAATAAAGCATTCCCTCGGCGATGATCTTTTATAGGGAACTGATGTTTAACTCTCATCCAATACAAACTCTTCATGGCAAAATAAGCAGTCGGCGGGTCAATTTACGCCCTCTTGCTTCATTTTACGAGCCGAAAAATAGAACGACAATTTCAATAACCTAGATCGCCAAGTCTTTACCACTTACTAAATACTAAACCAATGCTGATCTGAATGCGACGCTGTGGCTGATCGGCATGTCAGATGTTGAGCGATTCATTCAAAATCTGTGTGTGTAGAATCTCTGAGAACTCGTTGTTTCATTACTTTTAGCAGTGCTCTGACGATGTGATTATAGACATATAACTGTTGAGTGGTGTACAGAACATTCGACCTTTCGCGGGAGTTGAACCCACATTTCACTCATACTGGTTACGGGTGCTACAACTAGATCACCAAGTCCACCATTTCGCCACCACTCTTCCTCCCAGCTATTGGCTTGTATCGAAGATGGAAAGGTAGCAAAGCAAGTAACTTCAGTGGTGTAGCGGTAGAACGCGCCTCTGACTTGGCTGAAACGCGAATTCAACTCCAATGTGAGGGTCTACTGTTTTCCATATCCCTCAGCACTTCACATAGTGCGTCTGATTTAAACATTAGAATGTGAACTGTTCAGAAATCGGTCGAGTGCAGCATTTTCTTCGGTGAAATAGAATACAAGGGTACAACGGTATGTACATGACGGATGAAGAACATATGAAAAATAGCGATATCACGAAGCAAAAGAATCACTCAAGCATCAAGTAGTATTGGCATCGAAACGTGAAACGACAAAAAGTAAAGTAAACAAAACGGCGATTAATTGACAAAGTGAGTAATACCCAAAACAAAGCTAATAACGTATTAGTCGCAATGATACCAAATGTTGAACAACCTGAACACGGAACTATCGTTAGAAAAGGGATAAACGTGAAAATTCGGAAATTCTACTAGATAGGTGAGCTTTGGAAAGGAAGCCCGATGTTTATGGATTTACACTATCGACACAAACTTCTTAAGATCCTAGTATGCCTTCAATACTTACATATCATTCTATGAATATCTGCGAAGCAATTCTCGTTGCTTGGACGACTAGACTGGGAAAAAAACTGAATTTTCTTGGAAAAAGCGAGGAGAAACTTAATTAGTTGATGTGATAATAGCTTTTAGGACACTCGTCTATACCTGCATGTGCGCCACCACCTTTCTGTTACTCAAATATCTCGTTGAATTCTATTTCACTGCAATTCCGTTTCATAAAAGTGCGGTATCTTCTTTTATGATTTGGCAAAAACACGAGATTGATAAACAATTTTGATTCAGATAACATTCCGACGTTATCGCCTTCTTCAGTCCCGATGATTGCGGTTGATTGTCCGCACTCGTTCGCCCTCGCTAAGGATTTTGGCCTTCATTTCGTTTGAGTGAAACCTTCTGTGTAGAATACCGTTCGAACGAAAACCTCATTCGGGCGATGTCCTTATGTACAAGATGGAGCGTTTGTTAGTTGGCTCCTCGATAGCGACTTGTTATCGTCGAGCATAACAGCGACTTCTGCAGAATAGACTGCCCGATAATTAAAGCGCATCGCCGAAGGAGATTCCCCATTGGAGCGGTTCCTCAAGGAGGTTCGACTCAAACAAAACGAGGACGAAGATCTACAACCACCACGAACGACTGCGGAGAGTCTAGTCGAATCAAGGGCTCTGAAGAAGACGAAGACATCGAAACCTTAACCAAATGGATCTTATTCATCACTCCCGTATATAGCCTAAATCATAAAAGGGCTTTGACAGTAGATTTTTCTTGATGAAGCCGAAGTCAAAGAAAAGCCTGAAATCTAGTTGGGTCATTAAAAACAAACCAAAAAGTTGAAAACTCAGGATACAGAGGATTTTTGAACATGACAGATGATCTCATTTCCATTGCGTTTGTTTGATTGCTTCGAATTATTTGCTTTGATATTATCCCTATTGGAAAGGTGTTGGTTCCCACCCTGTTCGTGATTATGTTACACGCAGCTTCGAGATGAAAATAAGCAAAAAAAAATCAAAAACATCACTAAAATCAGGTTTGCGGTGTGTTATAAAAGCAGGTGAATGTCTCCACAATAAAGCTGGTTTCAGAGTCAATATAGAAGAGAAAAATCGGTAATGAGGAAGCTAGGAAGGCATTAGGAATTGAAATATATGCTAAAAGAAAAACACCTTGGAGTAAAACTGGCTCAAAGGGTTAAAACATTACAAAGAAGTCATTGTCAGCTAAACGAAAGGCAGAAAGAAGCGCACCACTGATAGGCCTACTGATATACAAAATCACATATTGCATACAATGAATTGTCCATAGCCAACGGTGAACTCAAAAATGAACTCAAAACATTCTCAGATGTTAAGTAGGGCTTACTTTGAGGCTTAATTACATTGGTCTACACTTAGAGAAGCATAGTTTGGAGCTGATATGTTTGGCACGAAACAAGCAGATATCTTCAAACTGACGAATAACCTGGCATTTACCCAGTAGTGTGGCAAATAGGAGGAAACTCTTCAGGATCATTTGCATCCGGGACTCGAGAGCTACTACTTTCAGATGGCTTGGGTCGATCTGACGGAAATCGATATACTTCAACAATAAACTTTGTGAGAAGAGATGTGACTTACTTGGATCTCCTCGAGTCGTTTCAGCTGCATTGACACCAATACGATGCATTTTCACAAGGTCACATTCGCCGCCCGAACTCAGCACACGATAACAATAAAGGAAGCCGTCAGTGGTAGCCACCAGAAGATGAGGTTGCCCTTTGATCCTTAAATATTCTGCACTTTCTTCAGCAGTAAGAAGAAAAAAAGAAAACAACTAACGTGGGCATAGCAGCCACATTCTTCTTATCAGATCCCGGTAAAATGGCGGTAGCAAAACTGCGCTCAACGGTCATCAATTCGTTCACCTGAGCAGGAAGATAGCTTGATGCTGCCTGGGTTAGATAACCAAACCATCCACTTGAAGACTCCGACGCAGGCTCCCTGCATAATAACACGGTTAGAAGAAAAGCAGTCACGTAAAACACGTATGAATGTTAACTTGGGTGTGAATAATTCTAACCATTTCGGGACCGTAGATCCATCTGTGCATCTCCAAGCCCAAGTATGGGGATCCACTGAACGTATTAGCGTATTTTTTCAATTGAATTATTGTTGTTGATTTCCTATCTTATGTTATATTTAAACATACAATCTGTCATAAGTAGGAAAATAGCAACAATAATACAACTAAATTAATATAATAATGCATTCAAAGCGTCCCCATGCTGTGAGCTGAGATGCAGAGGAGCGAGTTCACGGTCCCGAAAGGGTTAAAAAAGGTACACAAGGCAACCAATCAAGGTTT
Organism: Parelaphostrongylus tenuis; assembly: GCA_019055375.1. Taxonomy (NCBI): domain Eukaryota; kingdom Metazoa; phylum Nematoda; class Chromadorea; order Rhabditida; family Metastrongylidae; genus Parelaphostrongylus; species Parelaphostrongylus tenuis. Next base: position 83,930 of record JAHQIW010006470.1, read on the forward strand.
AGGAAATTACTAGGTGAATCAAGAGAAAATTAACATCCCTTATTGCGAGCGAGTTGGGAAACACTCTATAATTATTTTATCTCAACCCATTATTCAGCCCTGAAGTAAAAGAGCTCTTTCCGCTCTCCTTCAGACTTTTGATAATCATTCAATAGTTTGAACCTCGGTGAATTGCATACTGCACTTGATTCCAAGGAAAAGCCTACTTTGAGCGCTGGTAGCAGTAAGAACAAATTTAAGATCCTACTCGGCGCGCATTTTAGTGCGTCTTTTGAACCGGGTAGCGCCGCAGTAATTTAAAAACCGCTTCGAAAAGAGCGATATTCAATATTTCTTTGAAACGCTTTCTCCGTTTCAAAAATTTTCTAGGCTTCCGAATTGGAATTACAGAAGAGAATTTGCTCTATGGTTCTGTAGGCTTAGATTTCAATAGATCAGGTACTAAACCTAAGAGTGCGAATTGTGACCTTGTTTTCTTGCGATCCTCCCATAAAGCCGTTTTCAAAACCAAACTTAGCATAAAAGATAGCAAAATATGTGTTACGAAATGACTATTAGAAAATCGTTAAAACCATCATACATCTAGCCAAACAAAGACTGCAGGTTAGATGTGAAACGTGACCTTGTTTTCGCTGTTACAGCACTCTAAGCAAGCTTTTTAGAAGAAAACAAAACGGTTCAAGTATGTTATTCGGGGACGAATGAAGAAACGACCCCTCTCGCTGGACAAGATCTTTTCATAAAAAAGTAATCATTCGAAAGCTTGAATCTCTGCCTGGTGCACTACGAGGCCGTTTTTCAAAAAAACCTCTTCATAAGGCTGTAGCAGAAAGAAGACATTTGTGTTTCACACACGCATGTTTCTCGCAGGACAAAGCGCTTTCTTCAACTTATAGGTAACCATTCGATAGCGTAAGTTTCGGCGATTCCGACGCTGTGTTCAATTTCTGGAAATACCATTTCACAGCAGTGTAACAGAGAATTAAGACCTGAGTTTCACACACACTACACCGTTTGCTGGCTAATGTGTGTGTTGAGGGGGGCGGGGGGAAGGTGGGGGGGGGGGGGGTTGGGGAAGGAGAAAGGAGAAAAGAGAAAGAATAAAGAGGAAAGGAGGAAGAAAAAAAGAGAAAGAAGAAAGGAGAAAGTGGCGGCAGTGGATTCCACACGACGACTGATCGATCGCGTTGGTGCGTTACAAATGTGAGATGTAATATACGTTTGGTTTTGATCCGGGATATTTTCTCCGCTTTGCAAGAGACTTCGGATAAAACGTATGTGCTTGATACTACAAGATTTCCCCTTATGTCCAAATGCTTTTCGGGCTTCCAGCGAAGTAATAGTAAAAGCAAACGGCCGTTGTGAAACATTGTTCCGGATGCTACAGCCTTATAAGGGTTTTTCATGAAAAAAAAAACAGAAACGTAGCGCAAGAGCTAGAAATTTGAGCTTTTGAATGTTTACTAACACTCCTGTGAAAAGTTTTGTACGAAGAAACGGGTCGTTTCTTCATTAATCCCTGGATAACATAGTTGTACCAAAGAGCTATAGTACTACAATCGCCAAGATCTGTGCTGTCGAAAGACCACTAGAAAGTCTGGAAAAAAAAAGAAACACCTTGTCCCGTGAGTTGGAAATGGCCTGAGATAAAGAAATTGTAACAATGACGAGAGAAAAAGAACTCGACAAAAACTGGAAAGATGAAGAGGACTGAGAGCACAAACTAACGTCTTCTTTTCTTGATCTTCCGGTTTATCCAGCTTGAAAACATGGACCGTCTCCGTGTTACTCGAAGAACACAGATATGTTGAATCGGCGGAAAAGGCAAGTGAGTAGATCGTCACACATCTGAACCCCAAATATACAAAACTTCTCACAGCTTAAAAGTGTGTAGACACATTAGGCTTAGGCTTAGGCTTAGACCGTTCCATAAATTTTGGCACTACAACAGTAAAAAATCCACTAACCAGAAAAAATTATGATTGCATGATTCTGTTATTTTTTAAATTGCGCATTTCTTGCGAACATTTTGGTATACAACTTGCCTATACTTGCTCCAAGATGGAGCTGTCTTGGGAACAAATTCGCTTGCTACTCATGCACAAATCGCCACTCGCACAGGGTAAAACGCTAGTGAAGAGGCCTGCAAGATCAATGGAGCTTAAGGCGATGGTACGGCCTCCTTCAGAAAGGACGGCTAGGAAGTGATTAGAGGAGTTCAAAACAGGAGAGAATAGTCTAGTGGATTACTGCATTGATCTTGCGCGCCGCTTCACTAGCACTTTCGCCTAGGCGCCATTTCTGCATGAGCAGCAAGCGAATTTTTATGGTCCGAAAACCAGACCTGGACATTCCCCGACGAAACTCAAAGAGCCTCGTGCCTTGTGGTACACTGTAGACTCGTATTACCGTCCCTTTAGTGCTTGCTGTTGCCAGCATTGTACCTAAATATATTTCTTCCAGAAACCTGTAAACATCTACTCAATTGAAAAACTAAAAAGACGAAAAACTAGAACTGAATCCGATTGCCTCACTCACTTGTACTTCAAAGCCAAATTAGGTCTGATGTCGCAATTATAAATCCAGTGATTTTGAGTGATATGAATACTTCAAACCTCAGGCAAAAGTTGATACTACCTCACAACTTTTCGACGGGCGCGTAGTAACCACCGAACCATCGGGGCTTCCGTTTTGCTATCACTCTGCGAGACAGACTGCCAGCTTAAGCTGAAGTTCCCAATAGCGGCTTATTAAGCCTAACCGTTCACCGGTTATTGCTGACACAGTCGATGTCTCATAGCGCAGGGGAATGGTAATAAGAGCCCAGTAATGCAGTGGGTTGACACGCGCACAGGAAAGGATGAAACGCGAGTTTAACTCTCGCCGAGGTTCAAAAATCTGCATTACTTTCAACATTACTGAATATACAGCTATAGTTTCCGTTCTTTGAACCAAGACATAGCCAACCTTCTTTTCATTTTGCAGACAACAATGTTTTGACTCCAGCATATACCTATTGAATGCTAGAAAAAACAACCCAAACTGCACCGAAAGATTTACAAAAAAAAATTGAAATATAGATCTTAAAAATCCAAGAAGGGGCAGTGCAACGCATTACTAGGAAACAAAAGTGATAAGCAACCCGCTGGTTCAATCTCTTTCCTCAACACTTTCTTCAAGCAATTAACTGAACGCCTTAGTCATTTCGGGACCGTCGGCCCACTTCCTCCGTATCTCCAGTCCCATCGTTGCAACACTAGATGATCTGCTCCACGTCCTCTGCATCTCTAACCCCCAGCGTGGAAAGGCATTGAGAGCATTACTGGAATATTTCGACAGTGTAATCGTTGCTATTTTCCTACGTTATGTTATATGTAAATATACTGTTGTTATAAGTTAGAAGATAGCAAGAACAATACAATTGGAACAATACGCCAATACACTCAATGCGTTTCCATGCTGGGGGTTATAGGTGCAGAATAGATGCGCCCACGGTCCCGAAAGGGGTAAAGCATGCCTCAGCTTAGCCAATCCCAAATGCAAGAGGAATCGTCGCTATCCAACATTCCACTACATTTTTGAAGAAGACGAAGCTTCAAGCAGCAGCCTGGTCATATCAATTGCGTATCAATATCAGTGTCAACTATATTCTCATAACTAACCTTCTATATTGAATCTGAGGCAAGCAAGAGGCCCGTCATGGACAGTGAAAGTATTGACGGCTGATAAATTCATGCAGTCGAAAATATGTACCTAAAAACTGCAGAGATAGCTAGACGAACTATCAGACTGGAATGATACTAACATCTCAAGTAATTCACGCTCAGAAACCGATTGAATCGATATGTATGTACATATATGTGTATATACATATATATCAAGAATGGCATAAAAACCAGAAGATTCAAAAGTTCGACTTTCTATAAACCTCGGCATAATTAGTTTATACGAAAATCAAGAAAACTTATCCTGATTAGATGACGCGAGGTTGGTAAATTAGTCGTAAAAGTTCGGCTGACGTTTCGGCGACCCGCCTTCTTCAAAGCCTGGGCGTATGTAGTATTAGTCTCTAATACTAATAACACTACTGTCTAATACTACATACGCCCAGGCTCTGAAGAAGGCGGGTCGCCGAAACGTCAGCCGAACTTCTACAACTAATTTACCGACCTCGCGTCAGCTAATCAAGATATGTATCCTCGATTTTCATATAAAAATCAGAAGGCTTTCAAAGGAATCGAAAGTAGATTATGAGATGTGTCGAGAATTGCATATTCAAGAATTCTGAGTGATATGCAAAAGTTGCAACCATAGGGATGTACACGCGTTTCACGCTTATCGATAGCGCGTGGTAGCAGTACTGAGGCGTCGGTGATTTAGCACCTCCGGTGGTATGAGTGGAACGCGAATTCCAACCTCAACTAGAGTCGAAACGTTTGCATAACACTCAGCATCTTTGACTATGATTATAACGTCATAATAGTGTTATAAAAAAGCAAGAGCAGTAACCAAAGTGTAGGTTAAGTAGTTAAATTATCTACGTAATAGACCACAAAAAATACTATGGAATGCATAAAATATATAAAATACAAAATTCAGAAGACCGCCTTTCATTGAACCTCAGCGTGAAAATAAGAACTATCTCACAAAACGGTCTCCTATGCCTATACTTGAACGACGCTGGTACATCTTCATTCTTCAACAAAATCGATGGCTAACAATTCGAAGAACTCATCTTCCTCATAGCCGTTTATCTACCTATATGGGAAAAGTTAGAGCTGCTCTGTGACACATATAGGTCGATGGTTCGATCCCGTTCCCAACGCTCACCAAGCCCTCCAAGCCTCCGGAGTCGGTGAGTGCATAACACACTTTTTGGCAAGATATTGCTCATCCGATACATTGAAAGACCATGGTAGCCACAGTAAAGGCGAGATATGCATTCAATCACCTCCAAGTTTTTTGATGTACTCGAGCGCGTGGTGCATCCCTTAAGTACTGATCAGCGCCGATACCTTCATTCTTTATCCGTTAGAAGAAAGATCACGCTGAGTTGATTTGACAAAGGAGCAGACAATCTTAAGTATACAAAACAAATAAGCAGAAATAAACTTGACATCAAGAACAGACTCCGTAGCTTTTACACGTGGGTGACCTCTCCTATATACGTAGTTGACAACTCAGAGGAAGCCGAGGTCACCGAGACGTTAGCCATCGATTTTGACAAAGATTTAAATGCATATACATAAAAGTATGTATACATGTTTAAGCACTTGTATGTATAGATGTGTACAAAGGATGCGGAAAATGTTCTGTCAATTTCGTATTTTGTTAATTCTAGTATTGATATGCCATGTTAAAAGTAATTCTGATAATTTATCAAATCCTTGCTTTAATTTTGATCTAGGATCAGTTCTATTAGTCTATTTTCATAAGATCGACTGTTTTTAGAACCTCGTGATAAATTTTCAAGATAATCCCAAAAAAGAGAATGTTTCAAGCCTAAACGAGGTTGGTACGCCAAGGCCATACACCGGTGTTTCGGAGGTTTCGGCCTCCTCGTCAGTGACCTCCGCCCAATATTAAGCTCTGCACTGTAGCAAAACCTCCGAACCACCGGTGTATGGCCCTGGCGTACCCACCTCGTTTAGGCTTAAAACATTCTCTTTTTCGGGATTATTTGAATGTCTATTTCGAGCTGTGCTCAAGTTATGGATTGTAAAAATGATCGTATCGCAGTAGTCGAGTTGCACCAGACGGGGATGGAAATGGCCGGCATACTTAAAATCGACTGACTTCACACCCGCAGGTGTCTACCGAGCCGTGAAACGTTTCAGAAAATGGAGTGATTGAAGACTGTCCTCGAAAAGGTCGTCCAACCACCTCGTCAACTCCGTAGAACACTGAGATCCGTTGCCAAATACGAACAAAATCCGGATCGTTCGACGCGTTAAAAGGCTCGAGCAGCTCGAGATCAGCAAATGGAGCGTCCGCAACACCATAAAAAAAAGCTGAAGCTACGCAATTACAAGATCGCCCGTGTTCACTTACAGTACAAAAATATGAAAGAAGAACTAGTTTCAAAGGTTTGTCGAATGCTTTCTTCAACAAACTTTGAGCTGAACTCATTCCTCGACCTCTGTGATGGTCCGAGCCGTCATGCGCCACCAGAAAGACGCCGTTGGTCCTTACTGACGGAAACGTCAAAATCAACGCTCACAGCTATAGCAACAAGTTTAACGCGGAATACTGGAGCCTTGGACTGCTCAACACTTTGATGCCGACAGATTTACGCTTCAGCAGGATTGTGTTCATTCGCAATCGCCTCGCTCAGCGACTGTCATCTGCCAGTAGCTGTTTCCAGGTCTCTGTGGCAAAGACATTTGCCCCTCAAACTTGCCGCATCTCAACCTAATGGATTACTCCGTGTTTGCGCGTACATATAGACATGTACATATGTATGTACATATATATGTACATGTATATAATATATATACATATATATATATATATATATATATATATATATATATATATATACCTACATGTACCAACACCCAGCGAGCTACATATAAATGTATGCATGTACGTGCGTACATATACACATACATATGCATATGTGTACATGCATATGTGTAAATCTGTACGTACATGTGTACGCATATACATGCATGTATATATATATATATATATATATATATATATATATATACGTACATGAGTACGTGAATGCATATGTACATGCTAACGTAATCAATTACATAAAGGGCAACAAATGAGTTATGAGCTATAAAATCCAATCAATAATATAGTGAAGCTCACGCTTCCTGCTTCCAAACTCGCTGGGTAGGCGATCAAAGAGCTTCCCGCAGGTGACAGATCTATTAGACCGAGCCGATTCAATGGTGTGTCCAGTATCGTATGAAGTGGCTAAAAAAATGCAAATTCACACTCCAGCCAGACTTTCTGGTGTTCTATCGATAATAACTGTTGAACAGAAAGTTTATGATTTCATTTACTTTGATAAAAATATATGAAATACCTTCATATCCTTGAGAACGTATATGTGTATACAGTCTTCGAGGCAAACGACGACCCGCTGAAAATAGAAAATTAACTATAAAAAAAAGCTGGAAAGATCGATATCACTAAATTTCAGCTTGTAAAGAAAACTGAAAATTATCTCGCGAACTATGTAACCTCTCTTTTAACAGCTTTTGCAAAATTGGGAAATCCTTTTTAGAGTTGATAACTGATGCTTCGGAAAGTTCACCTTTCCTTCGGAGCCGTTTTGCCAGATTTAAGACTACTCATGTCCCAGAACAGATGAAAGGGATAGAACAAAGGTAGTCTTAAGGGCGTGGGCAGCGCAGTGGTTAGAGGTTTCGTGTACCAAACATATGTTCAGTGGTTCCATCACGCGATCAAGGCCCCTTAGGCTTTCCGTCCTCAAGGTGCCGGTGAATTGGTATGACTTGTGTGTGACGATAGTAGCACTCACTTACTCACACCGGTAGGCCACCGCGAGTCATTTAGAGGCCAGATATGCATTCAATCACCTCAAAAGATGCTACAAATGGAGTAGGACGCATGGCGCATCCCTTTGTGATTGATCAACGCCGAGGATTCATTCTTTCTATGCGTAATCTTCCACCGGACAAAACGGCTCTAACACTTTCGGGACCGTAAACCCGCGACCCCTGCATCTCTAACCAGCAACTCCGGACGATCTTCTACACCTCTGCATCTGCAATACCCAGCGTGCCACTGCTAGACGCAGCACGGTCAGAGATACAGAGGAAGTGGAGCAGATCGTGCAATGCTGCCAATTAAAGATGCTAAGGCCGTGGATCCACGGTTCATGAAGGGCTGAAGAAGGTGTAGCCGAAGCCTCAGCCATCGCCTGATAAAATCTCCCAACCACGCTCCAGATTTATATACCAAAAAAACGATTTGACATTGAGTACGTCAGAGAAAAACTTACATCTCTGTTCAACTTCACATTCAGAACAGATTTCGTGAATTTATGGCAGCAAATCATATTTTTGCTTTTAAAATGGTAAATATTCATTATGCGAGGCTCCTTCTGCGAGACAATGACGATTAGTGACGAATTGAACAAACGTTCAACGATAATCGCATCGTGCATAGCTGAAATAAAAAACAATGGAATTATCCCAAAGTTACGACGATGACAAACTCAAGAAAAACTCGAAGCCCTATAGAGTGTTGAATAGACTTTACTTACTACAAGGACACTGGTTCCTGAAGTGAAGGATTAGCGGGCGTGGGGTGAATGCCTAGAGGAAAACCAGGCGAAAGTTAGTCTACTAATATTGGGATAGTGGGACGGAAGCAACGCCAAAAATCCGGTGGGGGGACTTAGGAAAAACATAGAAGATCCTTTCCACGCCGTATTGAGAAAGACTGAATTTGCAAATAGTTTGCTTCAAGAGGAAGCGAAACAACAACGGATCCACGTCATTGAAATTGAATGTTTCAAGTACAGATTGGGGGAAAGGGCTTCGAAAAGTTCGCTCCGGTTACCCTGAGAAACACTTAAAAAATATGGCAACTGCGCTCAGGACACCCCAAAAAATAGCTGGCCCTTGGACTGATTTAATATTACTTTCTAACATTTGCAGAATGGAATAAAAGAAATCATTCTAAAGATAATGTTGAAAGGCTCAAGAATACTGCGTAGTACGCAATAATTCAATCTCAGGTAGGAATTCAAACGAGTTTCACCCTTGCCGCAGGCACGTGCTCCTCAAAAAAAAAGTTGCCAGCTCAAGTGGATTTAATCCTTTCGGGACCGTTGATCTACCTTCGCTGCATGTCCAGCTCCCAATGTGGGAACGGTTTGAATGTATTATTATATTATTTCAATTAAAATATTGTCGCTATTTTCCCAAGTTACGTTATAATAGATACATTATCTTGTTTTGAGTAGGAAAATGACAACAAAATAGGATTGAAATGATATAATAGTATATTGAATGTGCTCCCACGCAGGGGGCCAGAGATGATGAGGAGGTGGGTTCACGGGCACAAAAGGATTAACCCCGACATGTCCTTACGCAGCGGAACCTGTTGAGTTTGGTAGTGCTGGCAGCTTGAGAGTTCATATTGTAAAAAGACTGAAAGCATAGCAGTGGCCTTACTATAGTCCAGTGGTACCCGCGCTTCCTGGAAAAACAAAACGTGGGTTCAACCCCCGACTGGGTCGAATCCTTGCATATTACTCAACATTCTTAGATGTAGATTTTGGACATCACTTTGCTGTTAGGAATCAGTAGTAATAAAACAATAAACAATCTAAATATCTCGGAAATAAGAAGTTAGAGCTCGGTGGACATCAAATATTTTAGACGCTTTTCTCACTGAGTCTAAAAAATTTGAAGTGAAGAACCGAACCTGGCGATGTGTCAGCATCATCCAACACTATAGAAGATTCTAGAGCATCGGTGGTTTTATATAGAATGTATCCATTAGCATGACCGACTGCTAACGATCTGAAAAAATGTATTATAACTTCATACACTGTCCCTAAAAAACTCCTCACAAGCAGAAACTCTTCCATAGAATCCTTGCTATCCCCCTTACCTCCGTCAATTCAACACAGGCCTGACTCAACTCTGCTTATTCATTACAACAGAAGGCAGATAAAGGCCTTAAGAAGTGAGAAAGGAGGGTATGAAAGATGCCTCTTCGATTCGATTCACACTTAACACTTTATGGACACATGGTACATTTTGTACCATGCTGCAAGGCGTCAACACTCAAATACTATTATGATGATGTTAGGTCTCGTGGGAAAGCAGGCGCAGACGGCCAGATATGCATGCATAGACACGTAGATGCCGTATGTCTGCGGTTGCCGCCCACGGAACGGCGCGACATCGCCTGCCTATTAACGCTATTCTTCAAAGGGTTAATTAAGTAGCAAACCGAAAGTTATCATTTATTCATGTGTCAAAAGAAAAATCCCCAAATCAACTAAGAAAATTCCAAATATTGGGCTCATGAGTCGTCGAGAAACTTCCTGACTTAACTAGCTACATTGAATCCTCTTGAGAACAGATCTGATGAGACTGATTTACGATCGAATCCGTTGAAAGAGTTCTATCTAAGCATTTTCACGATCTTTAGGGACACCGTGGTACCCTTCTTACAAAGTAAAATGAAATAAAGGATCAATCACTGAGGGATGCGCCATGCATTCGACTTCAATTTTTAACTTCGTTTGAGGTGATTGAATGCATATCTGGCCTTTACAATGAGTAGCGGTGGCCTCCCGCTAAACCGAGTCAGTGCTGCTTAACCTCCCAGACAAGTCTGAGACCTGTCTGGTACCTATTTACCGACCCCGGAGGGATGGATGACTTGGTGAGCCATGAGCGCGAGATCGAACCATTGACCACGTGTGCGACGTAAAGCACCTCTAATCACTGCGCCACATGCGCTCTTAAAATGAAATAAACACTAATAAATGGTTCCATCTGATCACATGTGGCAAGACTGAATCTCTAAAACAACCAAGTGCTGACACATTCGGCTCAAAAGTGGTCGGGAAAATCGCAAACCAAACTGGTCGTATTTGACCATTTTTACACCAAATTTGATAGAACTAGTTCGATCTATATCCCATAAACAGAGCTCTTCTCTAAGCAATCTTACGACGTTATGGAGATAACTAGTCCTTTCTACTAAGGAAAAATATTGTCTTCTCATAAGTTTGGCACTAGAGCAATAAACACCAAATTTACTAACCATAAGTAATTAAAATTGCTTAACGAAACTACTCAAAGTATTCTTAATAAATCTGAACACTTTTCTGTTATCTCTCAGGCAACAAATCGATACCGCGCTCATAGAACTCGTCATCCCTGGATTCAAAGAAAGTTGTCAATCCTCGACGCAAATGATTGATGCCTCGAAACCTCTTCTTGTTCAGGAGGTGCTCCAGAGACCGAAAGAGGTGATAGTTCGACGGCGACAAGGTAGGACTGTGAGTGGACGATCCAGTAACTCCCAGCCCAGCTCGGTCAACTTCCTCTTTGTTAATTTGGCCTTGCGCTGTCTTGAAGCACGATGAGATTGCGGAGACGTCGAGGTGACAGGGCACGGTTGTAGCAGTCCGAAAAGCCGTTCGCCTGGATACAAATCCTTGAGCCCTTGCGCGATTGATGTTCTCGAAAGCGCTCTGGGCATCGTGCCTCATTTCGTTCTCGTAAAGCAGTCAATTTGCAATAAAGTCTCGTTGCGTGGTCATGATAAGGTGGCTATGGACATACTTGGTACCAAAGGAAGCCCAGAAAATTCTAAACAAAACGGTGTTGATTTGTTGCCTGAGAGATGGCGGAACTGTGTTCAAAGTGATGGCGCGTACTTTGATTAGGCCATTCAATTATGTTCGGTTAATAAATTTGGTGTTTCCTGTTCTAATGTCGAAATGAAAAGACACATGAATGGATAATTTTCATCGATTTACATCTGCCAATTGGAATTCTTGAAGGCAAACAAGATTCGACATATCCGGCTCTAAAATGGTCGGGCAGATCTCGAACCAAACTGAGCTAACAGAGATCCTATATAACTGGTTTGATCTAAAACCTGTCAAGCGAGGTCGAGTTAGAGGTCGAGTGACATTTTTGCTATGATCAAGGATACCTAGCACTTCTTCCTGCAAAGTTCAAATGAAACGAAGCATAACTAGCTCCACCTGCTCATATATGTCAGAAAATCCTCACGAAAGCGACTAAATAACGAGGTATTCAGCATAAAAATGGTCGGAAATTCCCTCACTTGAGTGAATTTATTTCGCCCTATTAACAGACATCTAGTGGAACTGATTCAATCTAGATTTGTTGAAAGAGGTCCGGCTAAGCTTACGATCTTCTAACGGTAGCAAGAGTGGTTCAATTAAGCATTTACGCGACCCTCTCCGGATACCAAAAGAGGACCATCGGGGGTCCAAGAGGACCATAGCTACGACATTCTAGGGTCACCCAGCACCTTTCTAACAAGCCGAAGTAGAATAACAGGGCATTTCACATCCGCCGAGGGCATGTTCTTTGCAAACCTTTATTTTGTCCACGAGATCTTGAGCTTTTCTGGGATTGTCCCGATCGCGGCTCAGATGTGATAGAAGTGTTTGCGTTTAGATTTGCTTCGTGTTTAGCCGATGGTCCCTGGGAATTCTAGAAAAGAGTGGCGGGTTTCATCAGTAAACTGAAGTCTTTTCAAGAATTCCTTTCTTCTCGCTTCTTCCTTATTTGATCCATGTCGCAGTTCTTTTTCTACTTTGAGAGTCCCACTAAATCTAGCATTCGATTCGCCTCGCCAAGTACATCTACGGCTAGGCATTCCGTAGGGCGTTCATTATTGACTGCCGAAGATTATTGGGAGGGTGTGCGATAAAATTCATGTCGAGCCGCGCCTAGCACCACTAGCCACTCGGCCGCAGTTCCTAATTTCGTCTTTACTTATTTTTAGGATCTACAGTACTTCTAGCACTCGATTCGTTTCTCGTACTATTCCAAAATAACGTAGGATACTGGTCGGGCATGTCTCTGCGATCTCGAGGATAGCTTGGCTGTGGCATTCCACAGGGTGTTGTTGTTGGCTGATGGAGAAGGTTGGGGATGGAGCTCGGCGCCACATGCGCCGCGTCGAGCACCACTAGCCACTAGGCCACAATCTCCTTTTTCTTTCCTTTACTAAATTAAAGTACAAAGAAAATAATGTGAACGACCGAGACGATGAAACTCACTTTGCATCCTGATTGAAATTCACGCAAAGAAGATGCGCCACTTCCTCGCCAGTCATAAGGGATTAAGAAAATCTAAATAAAAAAAACTTTGCTGCTTGTTTATCAGCTACTAAGACAATCGGATAGAGTACCTTTAAAAGAGAGGAAGAACAGAAAAAAAGAAAAAGAAGAAAGAAAAAAAGAAAAAAAGAGAGAAAGAGAGGAAGAGGAAGAGAAGAGTATGACCAGGGAGCGAACCTGCGAGCGCCACAACGACAAAGGAAGGCGCGAAAGCTACTGGTTGCCGACGACAATCAGCTGATTCTCGCCGGGGCAGGCACCACGAAAACTCGTCCACCCCCTGCTGCTTTGTGGGTCCGTACGTCGCGTCGTCTCGCACCTCCCCGCAAACCCGTGGAGGTGGGAGTTTATACGTAGTCTCTTTCACCCCTCTTTCTCTCCCTCTCTCTCTCACTTCTCTCTCCCACCTCTCTCTTTCCGTTTCATCCCTCCCTCGCCCACCTCTCCCTCTCTTTCTCTGCACCTGTACGTCTTGTATCTGTCTCTCTCCGGCTGTTCTCTCTCCTCCCCTCTTCCACACTCGCCCTGCGTTCCTCTCCTCTCTCTCTCTCTCTCTCTCTCTCTCTCCCTCCCTCCCTCCCTCCCTCTTTCCTCCCTCCCTCCCTCCCTTCCTTTTACTCTTTGGCTTAATAGTATTGAGAGAGATGGAAAGCGTTGAACGTCACACAGGAATTGAACCCGTATTTCACCCTTTCGGCGGACGCATACTAACCAGTTGCGCTACCGGCGCTCCTTTTTCTTAATTTCCTTCTCTTTCTGCACTCCACCTTTTCTCTGTCTCTCTGTCTCTCTGTCCCTCTGTCTCTCTCTCCCTCTCGCTCTTTCCGCTTCTGCGACAGAAATCTATGTATCAAATTTCTCGCGACCGGCAGGTGTATTATGACATCAAACAGTGCAATATTTGATGTGGAAAGCAGACCATTAATCAAGTCGATGCCCGCGGATTTACTTCATTAGGCATTCGCCAGTACTGTAGAGATGACAATTGAGGAAGTAACCATCAATTGCTGCATGTGGCGCAGTGGTTAGAGGTGCTCAGCGTTGCACGTGAGGTCGACGGTACGATCCGTGCTCATGACTCACCAAGCCATCCATCCCTCCCAGGCACAGCTAAATTAGTACCAGGCTGGTCTCAGACTTCTGTGGAAGGATAAACGGCACTGATTCGATACAGCGGGACGCCAACGCGAGTCATTCAGAGGCCAGACTTACGTTCAATCACCTCAAACGAGATTGACAAATGCATGGCGCATCCCTTAGGGATTGATCAGCGTCTAGGGCTTTATTCTTTGATCCTTATCTATCCCATATTCAATAGGAGTCTCTCATGGGCCCTCTTTACTTTCCCACAGCGAAAAGGGAGTCTGCCCCGCTAGGATGACACTACTGTCTTGCCAATGCTGGTTTAACGACCCACGCTGAGACTGGCAATGAAGTCATTCGCTCGACTCGAAAACAGAAAAGGGCATGTGCACCAAGGTGAATTCTCAGGAAATCGTTTTGCTGATGGAATCCTTAGCCTTTCAAAATTTACAGTGAAACAGGGACAATACTCAAGAGGCTTGGCTTAACGAAATGGAAAGAAGGTTATTTACGGTCATCCGAAAACTAATGAATATCCGGCCCTACTCGCTGGACAAGAACTTTTCATGAAAAGTGTTAGTAATCATTCAAAAGCTCGAATCTCTGGCTTGAGCGATACATGGCCGGTTTTCCAAAACATTCTTTTTTAACGCTGAAGAATTCAAAATTAAATTATGTTTTACATCGCCCGCGCAATCATAATATCACTACGCTGGAACACGAGAAGCATATTAACGTACAGACAATCTTTTTAGTATCAGGGCACAAGTTAAGCACATCACTGAAATCGTGAAAACTTAAGCCATCGAATGATTACTGATAGAAAAAAAGACTCTGTCTTGAGAGAAAATCATGTATGTAAAACCAAAAGCCAAGCGGAACGAATGTTGACCAAATTCAATAACGCCTGTGGAAAGATTGGTCTTCAACTAAATCTAACGAAAACGATGTTCATGACGAACGCATGGGTTTTGAATGCCCCACTCACACTCAATGGAACGACAATCTCTGAATGCTCCAGTTGCGTCTATCTAGTTCGTGAAATCAACAACGACCTAGCTCCAGAGTTGAGCAGGAGGAAACGAGCGCCTTGGGGAACGTTTAAGAGTATCGAGGATGTAGTGAAGAGGACAAAGAATATCCGACTCCGTGCCCACCTTTGTGACTCAACGATTATCGCTAACTAACGTATGCCGCAGAAACCTGATCGCTACGTAAGCAGTATGAAAGATAACTCGGCGTTATTGAACGAGTAGTTGAAAAGTCGATGCTAGGAGTATCCCATATGTCGCAAATGAGAGAAAGGATCGCAAGTTCCGCTCACGTCAACGACCGAGGGTCAAAGACGCCGTTCTACACGCCAGGAAGATATCAAGGAGGTCTGTCGGTTTGATTGGATCGAAAATGAGGTGGGCCGGACACGTGATGCGCTTCAACGAAAACCGATGGCCGAGAGCCGTTACCGACTCCTCGGGACATCAAGCGCTCTACAGGAAAACCACCGACCCGTTGGTCCGATTTTTTCACGAAAGCTATAGAAGAAGGGTATGATTCTCAGCGAATCCCTAGAGCGAGGAGGACCCACTGGGCTACTCTTGCACGCGATAGGGAAAAGTAGTAGTGTTGCTGGTACCCGCTCGAGTCACTCGACGATCAGCAGGACGACAGGTGATACAGGTGATATGATGTTCCATAAATGAACTCTGTTTCTATCGAATAACTAAGATGAAATTCTGACAAACTTCATTTGACCAACGTTTCAACGGCAAACATAAAAGCTACAATGATTCGAGTGAATCAAATGTCAGGCACCATTCTCAACTAAATGACAAATTATGTCTATTTTTTCTCGGGTAGAATTTATTTGAAGTTGTTCTTACATCTTGCCATATATAGTTCTCAACTTATATCGAAAACACATCTTACGTCCCGTCGAATTCGGAAGTAACTTTCATATTTGTTGCACTTCCAACTGTCACGTAACTGAGCGTAAGTATCGCCCTTTCCATGTGAATGAATGATAAATGTGTAGGTGGTGCAACGGTGAGCATACGCTCCCGGTAAGAGTGAGATCTGGGGTCGAATCCGTGCTGATACAAACGTTTTTGCACAGCACTCTACATTATTGGGTATATCGAATGTTAAATGTTTGTTCTGTATTCTTAATCCTGAATCTCTATCCTCAGAATCAGTTTCAATCCACCCTAATCTCGCAAGCCCGCTTACAATAAACAGAATAGAAACGGAACCATTTTGGTCTGGCATCCGCCTGGTCTGAATCTTGGATATAATTCTGTATCGTAAAATAATCTTGTTTATAGTTCTGTGATGTGTACTATTTTGTCATTGCTTACCCATATATGCTTATATTTCTATTATTATTGTGTTATCGTCACGATAAACGATACCTACTACCTTTTTCTTTACAAAGGACTCTAGCCAAAGTGAGATGACCCAAATTTATTCAGCGATTCTCTAGGCAATGTTGAGGTTTTCTCCTCTTGCCAGAATCTATCCTGCAGCAATCCGATTAATAGGTGATAAGTGGAGAAGCAAATTTCTACAACTATGTGTGATGAGCGCCTTCCAAGAGCGCCCGTCATGCATAATCGTGGAAGAAGAAACTTTACGTAATTGCAAATGAATGAAACGGAATTTTATTCTATATCTACGGAAGAATGTCCAAATTTTAGCACTGTTCGTTCATTTTCGTACCTGCTTGTTTGTTCTCTTCTAAAGCTCAGGAACAACATGCTTCCAATAAGAGGGTACTCAACTTGAATATATTGTTGATTAATTAGTTTGAGCATTTTTTTTTTCTGTAGATCCCACTGAAACACTCCTGCATGGCCCTTTCGGGATAGAAAGGAAGAGAAGAAAAAGACGGCCTAACCGTAACTCAAGATGTCCATGATGAGAGAAAACGGCATATCTCTAAGTCAAAAATGTACTCATACACAAATATGATCTGCTCTATCTGGAAGTGACGGTTGGGAGAAAAAAGCGAATGAGAAAGCTTTGGTAACTGCCTTGCAAGGACATCATTTGAAGAAATAATAGTCGCTAGACCGGTTACAGAAGTCTATATGAAAACCATAATTCAAGTATAGATGCTTTTCTTTTCCTTCTGACTGAGAATGCAAACAGATATGTTGATATTATCAATGAGTAGTAGTGAAGTGCAAGCACAATGAGACGGAACATATCTGACGGCGAAGTGCAGACGGATTAAGTCTGCCACAGAATGAATCTATACTGAAAGTCTAATGCAATATGGAAATAACTAGTTCATCTCCTTGAAAAATAATTTCATATGCTTTGCTTGCCATTCTTAAGGAACCTTGTTCAACGTGTTCCTTCCTTGCTATCAAAACAAAGTCTAGCTGGTGGATAATAAAGTTTTTGTCGTATTTTTGTAAAACTGGTTGTCAAATTATTTTGCTGTGACAGTTCAGCAATTTCTTCATTTTAGAAGTCCAATCGATCAAAGTCGCATGTCGTCAACCACAATTTTTTTTTGAATTTTCTGGTAATGTGATTATCTGCTGAGTGGCCACAATTGACGAATGAGACACATCTGTTTCACGTTGATAATTATCATATCGACAATTCAAAGAAATGTAGCAGAAGTTGGGCCTGAATAATTTAAGGAGTCTCTTCGTACTTGCCCGTTGTTATCCAAGATACCACTTTCGAGTGGATGCAGATTCTGGCAAGATTCTGGTGAACAATGAAAAAGAAGCGATATGGAACCCTGTGGTTGAAGTAGACCGAGTTTTTTTTCTTTATTTCACGCAATCTCAAATGAATGATGTTAGAAACGAATGGGATAAATGCTCTAAAAATGATTGCTTAGCTCAAATACAATCCGAGCTTTTTGGTTATCTGCGTATCACCATCTCTAGAAATCCGTTAGCAACTTTCAGATTTCCTATCTAAATTCATTATTATAAAAATAACAAAAGACGAGGGCGAAATGATGACATTTAGTAGAACGATGTTCTGTTTCGACCTCGCGCCGAGCTCTATAAAACTAATTCTCCTCCATTGTCGGTAAGTTGGCACCAAACTCGTTTAGAACTTCCGTTCAATCCATGAAAAAGGAGATCTACTCACTAAGCAGATCTGGGATCGCGTTAGCGTGGATTTGCCATCATCCGGGGAATCGCCCTAACCAACATTCACTGCATATGAGAATAAACAGCTCATATTATTGTGATATCTGAGTCTACAAATATAGGAAATGAGAAACAACCTTCATCAAAGCTCTACTATTGATCGTTCTTCAATATACCCGCTTAAAATGATATGTGGTAAGGATTTAACATGTTCTGAGTCGTTAAGTTTAGTGCTATATAGGCACCTCTTTCGTTCTACTGGGATTCATCAGTGGCACTCTACCTCGGTTCAGGCGATCCCGTGAGGCTAAATAATCCTCTATAAAGAAATCGACGCCAAGTAATGAATTGCCCAAGGCAGACGATGGAATCACCTGACATTGTGGTGACCGGTAGTCACGCTCGTGGCTTTTACAATGAATCATACCTCTACTATCGACCGCTCTTTTTATTACTCGTTGTCGATTTTTTTATAGAGGATTATTTAGCCTCAGGGAATTGCCTGAACCGAAAGAGGGTGCTACTGATGTGACCCAATAGGAGGAAACGGGCGCTTGCATAGCACCACATCTAATTACTGAGAACATGTTATATCCTCATAAGAATATATCTTCATCAAAGCATTATCACTATTCTGTTTTTTTGACGAAGAATAGAGATTATCTTTACATCCTGCAGCAACTGAGGTGAATGATTCCCTAACTGTGTTGTATCGGTTTGTATTTCTCGTTCTTAAAAAAATTAAATGTAGGCTAAGATTTTTCATTGTGATTTCTAGTGCGTCTCAAAGATTAGCATCCACTTTACAGCGATATTTTCGAATAGAAATACGATGCGTTGGTGTATTACTACTTTTTGCAACGTCGAAAGCAATGGTTTCAAAACCCATCGACGAGTCTTCCGCTGTTTGTATGTTTTCGTGAATATTTCATTAGCTATGTACGAACAATTGCATATTTTTGAACAGTTTCTGATGGTCCAATGATGTAGCAACTACCACAGGGCTTTATTGCTACTTTTAACTTTTTCAATTCGTGACTGCACTGTCAGTAACGCCATTGCTACTCGCCACTCAATTCCCTTAGGAATATTGAAAACATCATAACATTGCGAAAAGCATTAAAAATACTATCAAGTTCGAGTATTAGTAATTATAATAGCTGTCAGCTCAACTGGGTTTATAAAGCGAAATCGTATATACCCGACCAAACCTGTCAAAGGTTGGTGGCTGATAGCTATCATTGAGATGTTGAAGAATGAGTGGTCGGGCAAATGTGCCTCAGTGGTGTAGTAGTAGAGCACGCGTCCCCGGATAGGATGAAACGTGGGTTCGATTCCCGCCTGAGGTCGTGTTTTTGCTCACCACTCAATTCTCTTAGGTATATTGAAAAAATCATAACAGTGCGAAAAGCATTAAAAATACTCTCAATTTCGAGTACTGTTAGTAACGTTGACCATTTAGGATGCATAGTACGTAGGTACGGATTGAGTTCTCTTGGTCATATAACGGAGAAGGCATTCAATCACCTATAGTGTTCAGTTGCAGATCGTTGTAGTATTGTTGTACCATCGGGAACATATTGTTTCCTACCACGTAATCGCCGTATAACATCGCGGTATAATTGTGTACATATGGTTTTGGTGTTATTATTGTAATATTTGTTTTTATGGATTGTTCGTACTGAGTATTCATTATTCGTTTAACTGGATGTCATCACACATCTTTCTGGATCATTCACTGTTGTTTGTTGGGATACATCAATAAACAACCTACCTGTCAGCACAAAAACAACAGACAACAAAAAAGCTAAGTCCAGCGTGGTGTTTGCAAGCGAGCAAATTACCAAAGCCACTCTAGATGGTGAGGTAACCAAAAAAGAAATGGAGGTGGATTTCGGAGAGGAAAACTCTGTGACCATTGGATAAGAAACTAGAGAGGATCATGCGTTCAGCGTAGACCAATCCCTTAACGATGCGTTATGTACGATTTTATTGTGACTGTTATACTCGGAGTATTTGAATTATTGAATTTTTTCTATTTTTCAACTATATGCCTCAGCAGAACATCTTGAACCAAAGGATAAAATCGCCACCATGAGAATCCTCTACATCTGTAAATGAGACATATAGCAGAATGGTGAAATACTAATCTATAGACGTAGTTTTTTTTAGAATCAAAGGCATTTGGTCACGGTAGTTGAAAAGAAAAGGTTTGAGGAGCTCGTTGAAGAACATCTCCTATTTTTGTAATCCGAAACTTCATGCTGAGTGAAGAAATGGCTCATGCCTTTCATCTATTGCAGAATCATTTTTTTTTCTTCTCCTGATCTATTTGGAAATGAATTTGTCGATAGAATTCTGTCATCACAGCAAGAATAACTTTCAGGTGAATGGAAGCAGCGATCAGTGGTGCAGATTGCCACAAGGAGGTAGAAAACATTGATCTCTTGGATCTTCTTTTAAACTCTCTTCTAAGCTCTTTCTAAAGTCACATTTAATTTTCATTTATTCACGCTTTCTAAAGTTACATTCATTTTTAAAAAAACGCATTTGATTGAAAACGCAGAGTCTCAATCTGCAATCAAATTTTGGGAGAATGTTGTATGATAATGAAAAAGATGGGCAGATTTTCTAAGACCGCATGACCACAGTTGGTGTTCTACTTTTCGCATATACTATCTACTTTTGTTTATTTGAAGAGATAAATGGTTGGAAATAAGTAATTGTACATCTTATTTCGACTGTCCATATGTTTTAAGATTTTCAAAAAATATATAGCCTGTACGAGTTCCAACAGTGCGGAGAAATGTGCCCGACCGTCTGAAGGAAATACGAAGCTCCCAATGACGGGATTTTCAGCGTCTCATCCGTTATTTTGTGATATTTCTGAATTAGACAAAAGGCGACAATGTTTCCGTAAGCACTAAACTATACTTTCTTGTTGACCGCATAATCTCTTCACCTTTTTATGGCTTGTTTGCTCATATTACCGGCAATAATGTGACGTAAAAACATGCGTTAGATTGGAAATGGTAATGAAAACATTTCATTCGACTCAAAGGCAAAACATGTTATGTCTATGAAAAATTCCATACCGTGATAGTCGCCTGAGCAATCATATTGGCCCGACAGGAAA
This sequence comes from Parelaphostrongylus tenuis, assembly GCA_019055375.1. Lineage (NCBI taxonomy): Eukaryota > Metazoa > Nematoda > Chromadorea > Rhabditida > Metastrongylidae > Parelaphostrongylus > Parelaphostrongylus tenuis. The sequence continues at coordinate 105,102 of JAHQIW010006470.1, forward strand.
AAAAAGAACGACATGGGCAAACAGATTGTCCTAACGTTCATCTGTTTCCTTTTCTAGTGCTCACCATATTGCAGATCTTGTAATTAAAAACGAAATTGTTATGGATAGTCATCTCTTAATACCTCGATTTACATGGCTGATTGAGACAATATCCTCAACAGTGGACAGATAAATTCTCGAGGCATTAGCCGCTATTGGATAAATCTTGTCATTGACATTCTTGTGAACTTTGAAAAAGGAAACATTTACTTAGCAGATGAAATTCATCCGTGAAGGGCGCTGCATGTGTTTGAATCGATTCGTAGCATCGTTGAAGAAATAGGAGCCAATCATTACTTATTCATATTCTATCTTATTAAACAAATTTGATATAAGTTTCCTGACTGTAAAAAAATAGAGAAATTTGCTGGCTTCCTAGACTGAACCAAAAATAACAATGACGTGCCAGCATTCGATGTGAGAATGTCTGATGACGTAAAAGTATGAAAAAAATGTAGTAAGTCTGAATTAACTATTCATTTCATTGCTTCCTAGCAGTGCTGTGATGCCGTAATCATATAGCCAAGAGTGTTGATATAGAAAACTTGGAGCTTCAGAAGAAAACCCCCTGTTTCACTCATACCTTGAGCGTATGTTACCACCACCGAGGACTTTACTCTGCTATCACTAGGTAAAACGTGAGCTTGACGCCCATCTGAGGTTTCAAGGTTGAAAATTCCACTCAGCACTCTTGTATGTATAATTTGATCTAATAACTCTTCACGAAACACTTCCATATTTGGTGATGATGGTGACTACATGAGGTAGAAGATGCATTCTGTATACGGGAATCGAACCCATTGGAAAGCCAAGATTAGGTGGAGATTTTTCCGATGTCGGGTTGAATGACTCGGTGGTGATTTGGTGGTGCAATCGTTCGCATTTTAGAGTGACACATGATTCATAAATGCGGTATTGAAAAGATAAGACAATCTTGCTGATATCTGAACAAAACAAAACAATTCTAAAGCAATGATTAAAAGAAAGTAGGTAAAGGTTTCTCGGCAAAACAACGCTATCAAGCTTCCGAAGAATTTTCTCCAATACCAGGGTGATGATGTTATGATTATACATTGAACCATATAAACTAGCGAACAATGAAATTATAATTTTTCTCGTAAATATTACTTGTGATTCTTGATTTGCTAGGGCTGTCATCTAGGCGTCATTGAACTTGGGGAAAGATTACGTTAAAAGAAAGGATCACTGTTCAGCTTACAGCTATGTGAAAATTTTTTAGAATTATGGTTCTTTTCTGATAGTGGGGAACAGATGAAGAAACGACTCCATTCGCTGAACAAGAACTTTTCGTAAGGGTGTTATAGATTATTGGAAAGCTTAAATCTTTGGCTAGCGTGGTACGTAGCCAGTCTTTCAAGGCACCCTTTCATGATGCTGTAAAATTCAAATAAAATCATGTTTTACATCGACGGCGCAATTCAACTGTTGCTGCAGTGGAAGCACGAAAAGCACATGAAAGTGTAGAGAAAATCTTTTAGTGTTTTAATGAGACGTTTAATCTAGTGTTTCTTTCATAGCAGAGTAATAATTCTCAATTAAATAACAAAAATCGCACTTCTATATGATCCTTCAGGGCGTCGATCGATCGATGGCCATATTGAAATCGCCACATCTGCCCTGCGCCATGCTCCCCTCTTCAGCACGTAGATTAGCTAGAATACACACACATATGAATAGTTCATTTTACCTACTACATTTCAGAGTAATAGTCTTTCCAGAAAATGAGATACACTTGAAATCGCTCTTCTGACGCTATCGACGGTCACTAATAGTCTATAGAAGAGCTCTGTCTTGCGAGAAAACCTCGTGTGTGAAACACAAGTGTTTTCCATTCCTTGAAGCGTTGTAAAAAAACTGTTTCAAAAAAGGGCGGGCCACGTAACACGCTCACAAGAAATTTGAGCTTCCAAATGATCACTAAAATCTTGTGAAAATTTCATGTTAAGCGAATGAAGTCGAATTTCGCTTTGTTCCCGGCTAACAGGAAGAATCGAATTCTTATTTAACCGCTCTTAAGAAAGTGTTGCGCTGCAATAATTATATGCTCAGGAATCTGAGTCATATGTAAGACTTCTCATCGAACGCAACAATATTAAGTTATGTTCAACTTTGTCTGTACCAATATACCTGCGACGCCGCTGCTATTAGCAGTAGAGGTGGGTCGTAGGGCATTTGCTGTTGATGAAACGCGCGAGAACGCCGAAACCTCGTATACCATAGCATAGCACACCAGTGAAAAGCTTAAAACATTCTATCAAACATTAACATGAATTTTTAAGCGAGGTCTCATGCATAGCCACTTGGACGATATTTTTATGAAACTCTCCCAACATTCCCAAAACCGACTATCGATTAACCTCGGCACTGAATGAAATATCGCGCGATTATCTTTGCTTCAGAAAACACAAGCTTATTAATACACGTATATTTTTTACAAAATAGTACAACAGAGATCGTATCGGTGCCTACCGTTTCAGCGGTCTTGCCTTCCTCAGAGCCGTTTTGGTGTTATGGTAGCCACTAAATATGTAGGCCAGCTGCACTGAGTCTTACATGGACGAGATGTGTCTTTTATCCTAGCAGTGTGTTGAAGACCACAGAACGTTTTGCTAAAATGATTTCTTATGCATTACATTCTGTCCCTATAACTGACACATTGTCATTCTGAATAAATCTGACAGAATTGCAAAAAGACTACAACATTTATTGTAAAACCATGTTGTCGTGAAGTTATCAGTTTCAGATTTTTTTCAAATACCACTTGACTAAATGGGCTCAAGAAACCTTAACATTTGCCCTTGTTATATGCCATATTTGGCCAGTGAATATCTCTTTAACATTCTAACTATTATAACGGAACGTATAGTAATTTTTCTTTTTGAGCAAACACGTATCAGAAGCACAAGAATGCTGAGATACGAATGAAACTCGTGACCACAGATGGACTTCGAACCCACGATTATCATTTCTGGGGGTTCACGTGTTTTCCCACTTATCGCCAAAGTACTTGATTTGCCTTTTCTCAGTCATACTTCAACTGTATCGGTGCTATCAGCACCTTCCAACGGGAATAATCTGGAACGCTAATCAACATCTAGTTGTTAAGCGATGTACTTGAACTCGCGATATTTTGATCTTTGATTGCCGCCTTTGCTGCTTCGTGGGTACTTGTTTGGAAAAAGGCAAAGTAAGGGTCCCGCCGGTAAGGAGAATAAGATGAAATCCCAGATAGAATATCGTGAGTTCGAAGTCCAGTTGAGGCTCCAGTTTTGCTCGTATGTCAAAGTTCCTGTGGTTGCATCCCTAAATTCGTCCGCCATAGAAGAAAAATAGCCTATAAATGAAAACTTAGCTGTAGTTTATAGCAGATACGAATCAGAAAATCTAAAAAATTCCCTTGAAAAAGTCGTCTGTGAAAAGTAGACTCCGTCGCAAAGGTTTCGACAAAAGAACGATGCAGGATTTTATTGGCGCAACTTTTATGCCAGACAGGAATCGAACACAAAAAGAAAAACGACTTCCTGCTGAAAAACATCATGATCTGTTCATTTCGAATGAGCACAGTCCATTATGAGGAATTATGGCGAAGAGTTAATTTAGCGAATGGTGACATTACTGGTACCGGTTCGTGTTGATTGGCCAATTTATTCAGATCACATGCCTTTATGGGTTTTGCGAATAATTTTCTACTTCTCATTTGCAATTATTAAAACTCCTACTTCAAAATAAAATTAATAAAACTATCCATTTCTAAGCAGGAAACAAGACATTGATTTAAATTCCCATGATCGTACTGTGAGCATAGGACCCATCAGATAAGAGCTACTGATGTTGATTCTTCCATGTCACAAGTTAAGCCGCTCATTGACAGTTTCCCGCCACTTCTTTTTTTCCACTGTTTCTTCCTCACAGCAGTCCATTTATAGAAAGAATTATTGCACTATGGACTAGAAAAACTTACTTATTGCCCTAAACACGACAAACGATAGGAGTTATCAAAAATTTGTCAGTTTTCAGTTTAGCAAACTTAGCTTTCATAATTCATTTCACAGTGAACTTTTAACAAAAATTGAAATAAAAGAACTACCACTACGTCAAAATAGATTATACTGAATCACAAGCAAAACAGAGCAAAAGTTAGAACATTCTCGTTTCTTTAAAATCATGCAAAGCGATTCTTTCAACGGTCTTCTAAAATTCTTCATTGCTTCTTTAATTTAGATAAACCTACAGGAAACAAAATCACTTAGGACTTTCTCAAGGACTCTGCCGTGGTTTAGATCACGATGGAACGTGTCTTGACAAAAAAAACATTCTTCTTACACGACGTGCTAAGTCGCTCAAGATATAACCATTTACCGACACATTTCTGATCGCTTTCACTTTTGTTTTGCCCCTCGAGTAGATGCAATCTTTTTGAGAACAGCTTTTTCCTCTGTCAGCGGTTACCGATATTCCGTGTTCTGTATAAAAAAGTTCATTTCTCAAACTTTACTAATCATTTAATACGATCTGATACGTAGGTATTTTTCCCTTCAATACAGCCCATTGTCAGATTTGGCTCGCTAAGACTATCATCTAGGTGTTACGTAACTTCGTGAACGGTCATGATAAGAGGAAGAATTCCTTTCCACCATATAACTAGGTGATAGATTTCTGATAGCGAAAATCAAACTTATGAGGTCACATTTTTGTAGACGTGCCAACATGTTCCTAAGGAAATTTCGTCACACATTTTTGTGTAGATTAAGTACTAATTACATCAACACATCGAGTCATCTTCAAACTGTGTATACCAAGCAAACACCACAAACATGATATTCGATTGTGTTTTACACGTTATTCTGACAGGCAATATTCCTGGGAATGTTGGTATAAAACGACTCCAAAGAATAGTATGAGTTAAAAAGATTATTGATGTCATAAGATCCACAAAAAGTCACTTTAAACCTTAACAGTTAATCTAATATGTTGAATGATAAGCAAAATTTGCACCTCAGGACGGAGTTGAATCCACGTTTCACTCCTGCTGGAGGCGGAAGCTACATTATACCATTCAAGGCCTTTGCTCTGCTATCACTTCATCTGCTTTATGAGGTATCGAAGCTGATAGAAACCATCGTCAACGGCTTCGGTGTGATAAGCACATTTCGACATTAAATCCAGCTAGCAGCTAGTGGATGAATATTCTGAAAAAATTCTTAGATTCTGCTGAGAAGTTCCTTGAGAAGACTATTTTGATGTCTTATGACGAAGAAACAGTGATAGCACAACGGTGGACTCGAAGGTATGGTGGTAGCAATTGTCCCTAGCATCCCTTCTCTATCACTACAACTCAATTTAATTCTTTTTGAAACGCAACTATATCCCTGTTACAGGTTTTCAGAATCCTTCACAAGTTCTTGCCGAATTTAGTGCAATGGAGAAATGTGTTTCCAGGGAAATCTGATACCAATTTTCGAACTCTGAAAGAATGAGAACACTAGTTATCCTGTCACAAAGCGACCATGCGTACTCACTCGTTAGGTGATCAATGCGTTGATGCGCACATGGTTCTTGCGGGTAGGAGTCATTCAAATAAAAGCAGGGAGCTCTCGACGCTGAGCAGTCATTAGAGATCTGACTACAACAAAGATTTACGATGTTTCATTGATGTAACAAGTCAGTGTCTTATCTTCTTAGACAAAATGCCAATTTGCCATATCAAAAGGATAGAAGGGGGCACCATGGCCGAGTGGTTGTGATGCTGGTCACCGCGCGCATGGAGCCGAGCTCCACCCCCTCCCTTTTCCCGACTTCTCTCCGGCAGTCAACAGTAACGTCTTATGGAATGCCACTGCAAGGCTGTCCTCGAGATTGCAAGGAAACTTGCTCAACCAGTTTTCTATACCATTTAAGAAGAAGACGAGGAACGAATTGAATGCTACAAGTACTGGGGCCCGCACAGTGGAAAAAAACACTGTGATAACGGATCACATAAAGTGCTAAAAAGTGGAGGGATAGAAAACTTGACGAACCTGGAGCGTGCTACAGAAAAAGTCACCGAATGGGTAGTGTAGGGCACCTTTAGTCACTGCGCTAGACGAGTCCTTATCTTTCATCTTTTTCTCCCATCGTCAATGCTGCGAGATTCACCTAAATCTGTGGATGCAATGCAAAGCGCGTGTTGTTCAACTGCGAATAGTCACTCATATTTCGAGGATTTTTGATCTTACCAAGGCAGCTAAGTAACCAAAGGCATCCCAGCTGGCTTGTATATGTCATATTGGATAGGTGGCAAACAACTCTCTGAGCCAATATAACAGCGACTTCATAAAAGGCGCTGCACATGTTATAGACGGAAGAGACACAACAATCCTTTGAGTCGATTCAGCACCGACTGGAGAAAAAGCGCCATGTTCAGTTATTTCTCCACCTGAGCAAGTAGACAGGGTTAAATTGACAAAGATGTTGTGCATAACACATGACAATTATATTTTATCCATGATAAACACCACTATATTTGCTACTAATGAGTGGGAAGATTGGCTAGACAATTGAACAAGTAATCATGTCTGCATAAATGGTAACATTCCCAACCACTGCGCTTTGCGCGCCAAAAGCTGTGAGTCATTTAAATAGAAGGAAGTTGAAGGAAAAATTTGTTATCAGGGCCAGAATCATGCTGTGAATCTGTTGAACGAAGGATTCTTATCATTGGTTTTAAAACCGTGGTTTCCTTAATATCTCGTGCTCTATAGAAACTTTTTTTTGTGGTCTATCATGCGATTTAGCTCGATTTGATAATCGAGTGATTGCGAAATTCACTTTTAGCAAAAAACTCAGTGCTATGAACACTCCATTCTAATCGTTGTGGTTCTGAAGAATCCGTTGCCAATTAGTAAATCACACATAGTAAGAACTTGTTCCAGTTATAGTTACATGTTCCAGCGTGAGCTTATCAATAAGCCAACATACTAATCATATCAATTAGGCGTTGTCTAGCATTCTTACTATATGATCGAATCAGATACCTTAACATTCCAGAACTCTTATTTCTTACACTTTGTTAGTCCATTCGTCTTTACAATCATACCATACTCAGCATTTCATATGGTTTTTTTATAACTGAATTAGGGAGGACTCATGATTTATTGTTCTCGTTCAACCCACCAAGTTAGGATTTATATTTTCTATGTATTCAGCGCTAATTCATATTACGACTACTCTCTGATCTCCCTGGACTGAAGTGTCTCTTTCTTCACATTCCGTGGTCTTAGTACACCCATTCATCAATTTCAACAGAGAAGAAAAACGCCGCGGTCAACCAAAGCAGCTAGGTCAAGTGTTCTTTACAACGTTAATTCTTCCAGCACCACTCTCAAAAGATCGCGTATCCGCGTTTCTTACATTTCCAACAACTTAAAAATTACCGATTCCGAAAGTACGAATGGTGGCAGAAAAATTGTTAGTACACCCATCGTCCTAGTCTGCAACATTGAAGAGAAACACCGCGGTCAACCGAAATAGCCAGTCTTCTTTGGAACGTTAATTTCTCCAAAGGGAACTCTTCAAAATCACGTATCCGAGTCCCTTATACTCCCAAGAACTTAAAAATAACCTATTTCGATAAAGACACTACTCTCATGAAATTACGGTTAGCACAACCGTTGTACCAGAGTGCATCGGAAAAGAAAAACATTGCGGTCAATCAAAGTATTCAGGTCTTCTTTACAACGTGACATCGGCCAACAGCACTTCAGCAGATCACGTTGTCGAGTCCCTTACTCTCTCAAAAATTTGAAGAATTTACTATTTTTGATGGGAGAACTACTGCTACTAGGAATTGATCATTACTAAACTCACTGCACCGGACTGTAATGAAGAAGAAACAGACCGCCATCTCGACCTATCTTCTTTACATCATGAGTTCGGCCAACCGCACTCGTGACGGATTAAGTTGCCGCCTCTCTTACACTCACAACAACTTGCAGTAACCGATTTCCATAGGTCTATTACTACTTGTAGGAACTACTGTCTTTGTTATACAGTTTGTATCTCGTTACATTTCATTGCTGCAATCATCTCTACAGTAGCATAATCTGTGTTGAATGAGATTCTAGTTAAAATCAGAACACCACGATTGCATGAAATACGATTATGTGCATTTATTGAACAGTTGCTAAACAATGTTCATCTTTTCAAAGTCTTCCTCTCTATATCATGTTTGAACGAGTAGCGCAAATTAGTGATGAGGTGTATCAGAAAGAATTGTGATAACCGGGGAATTAGTTTGATGCCCCCTTCTAATACTCTCTTACAATCGATAAAGCAACGTCTTGGGTAACGCTTTAGCTCGGCTACATCCCAGATCGCAAGGAGAAACGTCGCAACTACCAACCTATGACATTCTAGCGAGATGAAAATCCCAAACACTAGCCGAAGCTACACTTGGAATTTATGAAAGCCCTAGTAGAGGATGAGTGTGAGGAAGCGAACGAGATGCAAGGAATACTGGGATCCTAGAACTTAATGTGATGACGTGTCATGTGCAAATAAATAAAAATGGGCTTTTAGTCTATTAAGCAAACACAGCAAGCATTTTCTCATCTGAGTCACCAAGCAGATAAAAAGCTTGTTTTCTAAACGGAGACCTCCAAGAGTGAACGAGTGAATCATTACCAGACATCACCGTTGCCTCAAGTAAACATCCGCCTAGTTCATAAAAGCTGGCGGATGCCTATGGTAAAGACTTCACCTGGTACGAGTTTTTAGCGCGCTGAATAAATGGTCCTAATCAGTTGAGTGGAAAATCTCCATAGCGGTCATGGTTCATCATGAAAACAAATCGGTCAGACGGATGCAGTCCCGATCACTTCGCTCTTTATCTCAAAAATTTTCGCCACAGAATGTTGTCAGGAAGCTCATAGATATGTGGAACTTCAGTGCAAAGTGATGTTGCTCAACTTCACGATTATCACTCGAGCTCAAAAGGACGTAGTGACTCTTGTGAATCGGTTGAGCAGTCAACATCAGACATTGCAATTTTTCTCACCTAATTACCGTTGTCATGCTCGCAATGTTCCAAACAAATCCTCTGAGTCACAAGAGCGGCGAATAGATGCGTCATAGGACACGAAGCTCTCGAACCAGTTTATTCTCCACACCGGATGATTAAACGGATAAACCGACATAATTGTGCTGCAAAAAGCACATTATAACTACGTTGTCTATAATCAAATTCACTATATTTATGCTCATAGATTTCCGATGTTCTGATGCTAAATAGCCATTCTTCCTCGTCCTCCTTTCTCTAACTCATTGATGATCGTGCAGAATTTCGATAGCCAAAGTAAAACTGATGAATCCGGGATTCTCTGAGCTCAGACGAGAGATATCGATTGATATTTCGGAGAGCTAGCAAATTCTTTGATTACTAAACTTATCGTACATCAAATGCACTAACACGAGTGTGCACATGAGTCCCACGTTCGGCGTATCATATAAGATAGAATTCTATAAGATAGAATAGAAGATAGAAGATAGAATATAGATAGAAGATAGAAGATAGATAGAAGACAGAAGATAGAATAGAAGATAGAAGATAGATAGATAAGATTCTATAAGATAGGATAGTGACGGTTCAAATGCCTCTATATGAGACTTGGTCTACCATAAGGGAAAATTAAGGAAAAAAATTCAAAGAAGGAAATGTGAACTAATCATTTTTGTCTCAAACGACCCGTCATCACAATTTACTGGACGGATTTCAACACTTCTTTTATTCAGTTCGTTTCGTCGCATTCACCCTCCATGAAGTCTTCCAATATTCTCGTTTTGCTTCGGCTGTTGCTTGAGGATTTTGTCTTGATTATGAATGTCGTAGAATGCTGATCAGGATGATTGTTCATATATTCTTGGAGGTAGTCGAGCAAAGGCGTTCGTTAGTGGTGTTCGACGAGGGTGCGAACCAGCGCATCACTTATTAAATCGTTTTCTGGTACACTGCATCAATAGTCGCTGCGCTAGTTCGTCTCCACTTATTACATTTTAGTGATTCTAGTATCAAAACGATTGTTCAGCAATTATGGGGGTAGTCGAGCTAAGGTGTCTCTAAGGTGTTTTAGATTAATTTTAAGGGGATGTGGTGGAAGGATGCGAACCAACGCATCACATTTGAAATCGGCTTTCTGCATTGCATCAATAGTCACTGCTGTATTCTGCCTCTATTTATTATATTCTAGTGATTTCTCGTTGATCGAAGCGATAGTTCACGTAATCTTGGAGGTAGTCGAGGAAAGGCATTACCTAAGACGTTCGCTAATTAATTGTATGGGAATACTGAGGAGGGCACGAACCAGTGCATCATTTATCAAATCGCTTTCTGATCCATTGTATCACTAGCCACTGCTCTACTTCATCTCCATTTATTACATTCTAATCGTTTCTAATTATGCTCATAAATTTTGCAACAGGTTTACACACGTACGTTTGATAGTGGAAGAAATGATAGATCTCGTCCACTTATAACCCTTATGTGACTTATTTTACCGCCTTTGGGTTTAAACATATGGACCCAGGCAAATTTTTACATCTCTTCGCTGGCACTGGGGCTAATTCATCGCCGAATGCGTAATGTATTAGAAAATTCGTCGAAAAAAAAAGGAATTTTTGAATCTTTGCTGCAAAGATAGGTTTTTTTTACTCTGCAAATCCTGCTCAGCAAGTGCTCAGCTTCGCTTAGCCCTATGTTATACAGAAAAATGCCTTCAGTAAACTCGTTTAGGAAGAAACGCGTTCACTAAGGTATTCCTTGATTCTTTATAAGAGGATTTTGGGGGAAGGGCTCGAACAATCGCATCACATAACAAATCGGCGTTCTGCTCTGCATCACTAGCCACTGCGCTACTCCGCCTCCATTTATTATATTTTATTAATTTGAAGTTACGCTCATAAGGCTTACCATAGATTTACGCACATATGATTAAGTGGAAACAATAATAGATTTCGTTCACTTATTACCCATATGTGCCTCGTTTTTCCGCCTTTGGGTTAGAACATATGGAACTGGGCAAATTTTCAAGCCTGTTGTTTGGCTCCGAGGCCAAATTCATCGCCTCATGCATTGTGTATTGAAAAATTCGTGGGAAAAAAAGGATTCTCTGAATTTTCGGTGCAAAGACAGATTTTTTTCACTTAACCCATCATGCTCAGCAACTCTTCACCATCGTTAAGCCGAATGTTATTACACAGAAAAACGCCTCCAACAGGATGTGGGGGGAGGGCGCGAACCAGCGCATCACATATCAAATCGGCTTTCTCCTCTGCATCACTAGCCACTGCGCTACTTCACCTCCATTTATTATATTTTAATAATTTGTTTGTTAGTGGAAGCAATAATAGATTTCGTTCACTTATTACCCATATGTGCCTCATTTTACCGCCTTTGGGTTATAATGGAGCTAGGCAAATTTTTACATGTGTAGCTTGGCCCCGAGGCCTAATTCATCGCCTCATGCATTGTGTATTTAAAAATCCGTCGGAAAAAGGATTCTCTGGATCTTCGGACTTCTTTACTCTGCACATCGTGCTCGGCAGCTGTTCAGCTTCGCTGAGCCGAATGTTGTTACAGAGAAAAACGTCTCCAACAAATTCTCTTACGACCTAAAAGCACGTTCACCTAAGGTGTTCGTTGAACTATTGCAAGCGGATGTGGGGGAGGGCGCGAACCAGCACACCACATATCGAATCGGCTTTCTGCTCTGCATCACCAACCACTGCGCTACTTCGTCTCCATTTATTATACTCTAGTAATTTGTGATTACGCTCATAAGGTTTACCATAGATTTACGCATTTCGTTCACTTATTACCCCCGTGTGACTCATTTTACCGTTTTGGGTTAGAACCTATGGAACTAGGCAAATTTTCAAGCCTGATGTTTAGCCTCGAGGCCAAATTCATCGCCGCATGGAAAAATCCGTCGGAAAAAAAAGGATCCTCCGAATCTACGGTGCAATAATAATAATTTTTTTATTTTGCCCATGCTGCTGAGCAACTGCTCAGTTTCCCTTAGCCCAATGCTGCACATAAAAGCACGCTCAATAAATCTGTCTACCACAAAATAAACAGTTGTCAGTAAAAATCGAGATCAATGGAGACCACCTGAGATCAAATCAGCCAGTGGGTGGGCGGTCACGTGCGCTGTGCAAACGTCCCAGTGATGGGAATGTTTATGTTCGCCTACGGTTGTGGTCCCATATATAAGCCGTCCTCGCCCCCCGTAACCATAACATTGAGTCATCCTAGCATAACTCTGACTCATCCGTGACCCTGCTACGGTTTACTTTTCTATAAAACCTCGATCGATACTCTCTCGTTGGGCGTGTTTATAGCTGAACCATCGATGCCGTCGTCAACAATCGTTGCACTACTGCTCGTCGCCGTTTCTGTCATTGCGACCACCAACAGCACCGCTATGTCAGGAATGGTTGGAGGTCACGTCGAGCAGGATGCCAGCGACCCGGCCTACATGGTAGGTCACATAGTCTGACCCAATAGCAATCGTCTCTCCTTACTAGTAATTATTGATTTCTAAATTCTCAATAAGCTTTGAATCCTTAATAAAAAAAATCCTGTACATTCATCGTTTCTGAAGAGGACGAAGACGTCGGTGGGGTTAGCCCAAATAGAGGCTTCAATTTTAACCTCTCGTTTAAGCTCAGTAATTAAAAAAACCTATCATTTCTAACTTTTTGCTGACGATGGGGCTCATTTCAACCCTCGAGTTTCAGAGGTCTTTTTTTCCTTGCACAGAGGGTTTTATTCAAAATTTAAGTAGCCATTCGAAAGTTCAAATTTCGGGACTTCCGATATTTTACTTGATTTCCAAAAAGGCTTTTGTAGCACGCTGTAGCAGCAAAAATGAAGTCATGTTTCACACTCGATTTGCCTAATTTTCTCGGCTAAAGTCTGTGGATCGCTTTCTATCAAACTACACTAAGATCATTCGATAGCCCAAATCTCGACGAACTCGAAACCTAAACTGGTTTTTGAAAAAGTTCTCATGGCACGCTATGAGAGCGAAAACAAAATTACGTTTCACACTTGGAGTTATCTTTGAACAGATGGGTTATACACAAACAAGAAGTATACAGACGTGCAAAGAAAATCACGCTCTATCGGATAGTTACAAAGAATTTTCAATATTCTCGAAAAAAAAAGAAAAAATTGAAAAATTTGAGTGGAAATCGCGTGCCTCTGGCAATATCGATTATGCTGCCGTCCGCAAAGGTCCATAGAACTAAAGTAGTTTTTGATGAAAATCGGCTTCAGAGCATTATGCCATGAGTTCTCTTATTGAATGTCAAGTTTCCGTCCCCACGTAGATCAAAATTCGATCGATTAGGAAGTTTGATCTTCCTTTCAGATGCTTAGGACATTTAGGTATATATTGTGGAGTCTTAACGACTTTTTTGTTGGTCTTCATCCCAATGTTGTGACTTTTTCAAAAATATTCACAAGGAGTCTTTCCACCTAATTAGATGGGAAATTTACAGAAATTTATCGATTTCCTGACAAATTATTGTCCGTATTTTCAAAGCATTGGAAATTTTCCAAATAAAATGTTCTCGTTTTGCAGGAACGTGCTTGGAAAGCTGCCAAAGGTCTCAATGACGCATCAAATGAAGGACCGAATCACATGATACCAATAAAGGTGAACAAACAAATAACCGGAGTTTCTATGATTCCGTTTTTTTTTTTCTCGACAGAAAAAGGAAAGAGAAAATATTTATTGCTGATAATCCACAAAAATTCCTTATTTTATCGCTTTTATACGCTCCGGATAGTAGGAGACGTGGATTCAACTCGAGCTTCAAAGTTTTTCATATCGCTAAAAATATTGGATAATTCTTAGTAGTTGTTTTCGGTGTAGTAGTAGTTGTAGTTCTTGGCAGATCTGCGTTGTTGTTGAGAACAATGATCAAAATGGCCCCAGCAACCATAGCGGTCCACAGTAACCAAAATGCCGATAGCACGGAGACCCTGAAATGTGTAGTTGTAAGCCCTCGAAGTTTTTGTGGGCTTAGATTTCAAGTCATCGAAATGCTAACGTACCTCCAAATTTTCCAGAATCTGCTTTGTTTAGCCAGTTCTAGTTGCTCTTTGGTTAGCCCTATAAGAGGCTTCGAGTGCAGTTCTTCATGCTAGAAAAGGAAACATGACTTGGGAGTGGAGAAGACGTTGTCATGATCATTTGAAGAACGACTTTCTTCTAATCTCGGCACTGCCAAACGATTACGTACTTTTCTTTGATCTAGCGAAAAAAATGAAGTTGAAAAGAATCCATCTATTCGGCTGACGCTCCGACTCGGTCCGTCTTCTATACAAGCTGACTGATCTGAGCCGATGCTTCACAGTCGTTCGTCCTCGATGTGGCCTCCGGCTCTTCAGAGGAAGAGCACCTTTATCAGCGGACAATCAGTATCATCAATGACTATTCTGTTTAATGGAAGCACTGCCTGGTGAGGTTTTCATCCAGGCGGTGCCTATCTAATCTAAAGGAGATCCGATTTGAACAACGAGAGATACGATGGTGAACGTCCGTGGAGCGTCGGATCGGATCAATCAGCTCTGAATAAGACGAGGCGCGTCGAGACACTAGCCGAATAAATAAGTTCTCTGTCAACTTCGTCCTTTCGCTTAATCAAGCAAGAGATTTTGAACACATTTTTATTAGAGGTTAATGTGAATGGGCGACTGCATTGTCTTTTGTCGCAAAAATAATGCCGTTTATCGCTCTTATACTTGGTAGAAAGTCAAAGTACCTTCGTATCATCGTATTTTGTCGATTTTTGATCCATCTCCATTGTTGAGGCGCTGTGCGACATTGTCGATTTCGGGGTTAAACTAGGCCAAGGAGCTTATCGTGGTGGAAGGTGACCAGAAATTAGTTCCAAATCTATCTGAGTGCAAAGATAACTCTAACGCTAGAAGCACTTGTCGATTTCTAATGGCATTATGAAGTTTCTCTGATAGTGCTGGCACAAGCCGATTTCAAAGAGCATCTTGATCGAAAATAGATTTGGAAGTAATAAGAACGAGTTCCCTTGGCGATTTAAGCATCACTATTTTATCTCCTTGTCAAGAAATCTTTCAAATATTTGCTTAATAGTGCATTAAAATCGATAACAGGGAATGTCAAAAGCAAAAGCCTTCTTTGTGGCATGATAGTGCCTGCTGATAGCTTGTTGCTGACTGATAACGGCAAAGAATAATGTCCTTGACATTCCTAATCGATAAGAGGACGATTTTCGTGGATTTCTTCCAGGTTCTGAAAGCTAAGAGTCAAGTGGTTGCCGGTGTCAAACATACCTTCGAAGTGCTCTATGGTGAATCAAATTGCAAAAAAGGAGTGAGTATTACTTACTACTTCAAGCTCGGTAGTGAAGTAGGCAAAACCTAGGATTTTTATAAACCCAATGATGTAGAGTGGTGTGCAGAAACGTTTGCGTCAGCCGGGATTTGAACCCAGATCTTTGAACGAGCGAGCGTCGGTGATGGAATGGTTTAGCACATGCCCCCGGAAAGAGTAAGATCTGGGTTCAAATCCCGGATGACTCAAACGCATTTGCACATCACTCTACATCACTGGGTTTATAGGAACATCATAACACCGCAGTAGGCGGTCAAATAAAACAATTTCCACGATTTTTGTTTAATTAATGCAAGCTTTGGTTATTTCAGTAAAAAATCAGCCCAAACCTGATAGATAAACTAACATGCTCCAAAAAATTGACCATATTCGAATATTTTTAGTGGTACACTATACTGTGGGTGGTATATTGTGTCATATATATATATATATATATATATATATATATATATATACATATATACGTGGATATACTGTATATTCAGGATTACTCTGCGGCCGATCTGAATGCCACAAATTGCCAACTAAAATCGGGTGGAAGGCGCGCTGTAGGTTTTGTTTTCCTAGTAGGCTGCTTTTAAGCAGTATCTGAGAAATTCGACATTTTTATTTCGAACGTAGAGATTGCGTTGTTTCAAATTTAGCTTTACGAGGTTGAACTGTGGGAGAAGCCATGGGAGAACTTTGAACAATTCAATGTCACGAAGATCAGAAGTGTTGCTGCAAATGAAGAGATATAAACAGTTCTCTGTTTCTTTGAATTTAACTCTCTGCATTTGATGTTAATTGAAGTGTACTGTTTCTCTTTTTACGTATTACCTGTATAATAACCTCACATCTATAACTATTAAATGAATATTAAAGCATGTTCTCTTTCAATGTAAATCATCTCAAGTCAACATCTCTCTCTCGGAAAACACCAACGCCTAGTTCTTTCTTCGCGTAGCTGCTTCTCAAAGTTGATTGCGTCGACGTTCTTGTAAAAAGTAGGGCTGGATAGAGGCTTTTTTCAATAGAAGTTCAATAGTCATTCGAGAGCAAAAACTCGGCGTTCCATCACTGAGTTTACTTCCTCTTGAAAAAGGTGATTTTCAAGCTAGATTTGGTTTTTTGATGAAGTCTCGTAGTGAGCTCTAGGAACGAAGATATGAACATTTTTCTCAATCGGACGTTTCTTCGCCTACAAGTGTTATATACATTCAAGAAGTATATGAGCGTGTAGAGAAAATTACGTAGTATCAGAATATCACATGGATCCTAAAGGTTTTACCAAAACAAAGAAAGAACGTTATATTTCTAACGAGAATCGCGTGCCGCTTGCATAAATCGATCAACTGCCGTTCGCAAAGGGTTAAACGCGTTAGGGGATATATACTCATGGATCTTTCATATGATTTCCTATAAGCTTGGCATCCTTTCTGCTGAGCCATCAAAGGATAAAGGATAAAGCCTTAGCGTCGATCAATCCCCAAGGAATGCGCCATGCATTCGTCTTCAATTTTGGACTTCGTTTGAGGTGATTGGATGGCGTATCTGGCCTTTACAGTGACTCGCGGTGGCCTCCCACTGTATCGAGTCATCAAGCTTATTCTCCCAGACAAGCCTGAGACCAGTCTGGTACCAATTTACCGACCCTGGAAGGATGGATGGCTTGGTGAGTTATGAGCGCGAGACCGAACCATTGACCTCATGCGACCTAGAGCGTTCCTAACCCTTGCGCCACATGCGCTCTATCTAAGCCATATGGTCTCATTTTTACCATCTACTTTAAACGAAATCTCATAATCCTGTTGAATAGTGGATACCTTGCTTGATAGCATCTCGGCACCACGCCTGATTGGGAGCGGCCACAGCACCCGAAATAGCCTTCCTTATGTGAGCACTGTTATAGTTGACTTTTCTTGGTCCTCTTGATTTGTTTTGCCTCCGACCGCTCCATTTGAGTGGTGATAGAAAGTCAAACTGGAACTGGAGTATGCATTGGTTCCCGAAATTCAAACAGATTCAAGAAAGTTTTGTCGTTTTTTTTTTGCTGCACCAAAGGGGCGTCCATTTCACATTTGCTATAAACCGTCCGATAGTAATTCTGCAATGAAGTAACCAAATTGGTAAAAAAAAAAGATCCATCACTTTCGATAGATGAGCTAGATATTTCCAACAGAGCTCAACAAGCTATTCATGCTAGATTATCCAAAAAATTACAGTAATAAGGAGCCCATGCATATAGTGCGGTAATTTCCGTGTCTCTCAAGTGTAGAGAACAAATTGGCAACTCTATAGCTGAATAAGCACGAATGAAAACTACAAATAATTCGTCAAAAAAAATATGTGTGAAAGAATGTGATTTCGTGCGGTGTGTAGCGCAGGAGGTGGGTTCACGGTCCCAAAAGGATAAACTCCGACATGTCCTTACTCAGCAGAACCTGTTAAGTGTTGGTAGTGCTGGTAGCTTAAGAGTTCATATTGTAAAAAGACTGAAAGCATAGCAGTGGCCTTACTATAGTGCAGTGGTAGCCGCGCTTCCTGGAAGTACGAAACGTGGGTTCAAAACCCGATTGGGTCGAATCCTGGCGTATTACTCAACATTCTTAGGTGTAGATTCAGAACATCATTTTGCTGTTAGAAATCAGTAGCAATAAAACAATAAACAATCAAATATTTTAGACGCTTTTCTCACTGAGTCTGAAAAATTTGAAGAGAAGAACCGAACCTGGCGATGTGTCAGCATCATCCAACACTATAGAAGATTCTAGAGCATCGGTAGTTTTGTATAGAATGTATCCATTAGCATGACCGACTGCTAACGATCTGAAAAATTGTATTATAACCTCAAACACTGTCCATCAAAACTCCGCACAAGGGAGAACTCTTCATAAAATCCTTGAGATCACCCTTACTTCCGCAAATTCAACAGAGGCCTGACTCAACTGTCTTATTCATTACCACAAAAGGCAGATAAAGACCTTAAGGAGGAAGAAAGGTGGTATGGAAGATGCCTCTTCAATTAGATTCACACCTAACACTTTATGGACATATGGTACGTATTGTACCAAGCTGCACAGCGTCAAATCCCAGTCAAATACTGTAATGATGACGCTACGTTTCGTGGGAAAGCAGGCGCAGACGGTCAGACATGCATGCACAGGCATGCAGGTGCTGTATACCTGCGACTGCCGCCCAAGGAACGGCGCGACATCGCCTGCCTATCAACGGTGTTCCTCAAAGGGTTAAATGAAGTAGTAAACTAAAAGTTACCATCTATTCATGTGTCAAAAGAAAAATTCCCAAATAACTAAGAAAATTCCAGATATTGGGCTCATAAGTCGTCGAGAAACTTCCTGACTTAACTTGCTGCATTGAATCCTCTTGAGAACAGATCTGATAAGACTAATTACATTCGAATCTGCTGAAAGAGATTTATCTAGGCATTTTCACTATCTTTAGGGACACCGTGGCACCCTTCTTACAAAGTAAAATGAAATAAAGGATCAATCACTGAGAGATGCGCCATGCATTCGACTTCAATTTTTTAACTTCGTTTGAGGTGATTGAATGCATATCTGGCCTTTACAATGACTCGCGGTGGCCGCCCACTGAAATGAGTCAGTGCTGCTTATACTCCCAGACAAGTCTGAGACCTGTCTGGTACCAATTTACCGACCCTGGAGGGATGGATGACTTGGTGAGCCATGAGCGCGAGATCGAACCATTAACCTCGTGTGCGACGTAGAGCACCTCTAATCACTGCGCCACATGCCCTCTCAAAATGAAATAAACACTAGTAAATGGTCCATCTGACCATATGGCCAAGACTGAATCTCTAAGACAACCATGTGCTGACATATTCGGCACAAAAGTGGTCGGGAAAATCTCAAACCAAACTGGTCGTATTTGACCATCTTAACACCAAATTTGATAGAACTAGTTCGATCTAGATCTTACAAACAGAGCTCTTGTCTCAGTATTCTTACGATGTTATGGAGAGAACAAGCCCTTTCTACTAAGGAAAAATATTAAGTCTTCTCATGAGTTTGGCACTAGAGCAATAAACAACAAATTTATTGAGCACAAGTAATTAAAATTTCTTAACGAGACTACTCAAAGTATGCTCAATCAGTCTGAACACATTTCTGTTATCTCTCAGGCAACAAATCGATACCGCGCTCATAGAACTCGTCATCCCTGGATTCAAAGAAAGTTGTCAATCCTCGACGCAAATGATTGACGTCTTGAAGCTTCTTCGGTGCTCAGGAAGTGCTCCAGCGTCCGAAAGAGGTGATAGTCAGACGGCGACAAGGTAGGACTGAGAGTGGACGATCCAGTAGCCCCCAGCCTCGCTCGGTCAACTTCCTCTTTGCTAATTTGGCGACACGCAGCCTTGCGTTGTCTTGAAGCAGGATGAAACCACGGAGACGTCGAGGTTACAAGACAAGGTTGCAGCGGTCCGAAAAGCCGTTCGCCTGGATACAAATCTTTGAGCCTTTGCACGGTTGATGTTCTCGAAAGTGCTCTGTGCATCGTGCCCCACTTCATACTCGTAAAGCAGTAAATTATCTTCAAAGGCTTCTTGCGCGGTCATGACGAGGTAAGTATGGACAAACTTAGTACAAAAAGAAGCTAAGAAAAATCTGAACAAACGGTGTTGATTTATTACCTGAGAGATGGCGGAAATGTGTTCGGAAGTGATGGCTTATACTTTGTATAGTGTTACTAGGCAAATCAATTACATTCGGATAATAAATTTGGTGCCTCTTGTTCTAATGTCAAAATGAAAAGAAGCATGAATGGACAAATTCCATCTATTTATATTTTCCAATTGAAATTCTAGAAGGCAAACAAGATCCGACATATCCGGCTCAAAAATGGTCGGGGAGATCTCAAACCAAACTGATCGTTTTTGATCCCGCTAAGAGAGATGTGATATAACTGGTGTGATCTAAAACCTGTCAAGCGAGGTCGAGTCACACATTTCTACGATCAGGGATACCTAGCACTTCTTTCTGCAAAGTCCAAATAAGACAAAGCATGAATGACTCCACCTCCTCATAAGTCGAGAAATCTTCACGAAAGCAACTAAGAAACGAAATATTCGTCATACAAATGGTCGGAAATTCCCTCACTGAGTGAACTTATTTCGCCCTATTAACAGACATCTAGTGGAACTGATTCAATCTAGATTTGTTGAAAGAGGTTCGGCTGAGGTTACGGTCTTCTAACGGTAGCAAGAGAGGTTCAATCAAGCATTCAAGCGACCCTCTCCGGATACCAAAAGAGGACCATCGCGAGGACCAAGAGGACCATTGCTACGACATTCTAGAGTCACCCTAGGACCTTTTTAACAAGCTGAAGTAGGGCATTTCACATCCGCTGAGGGGATGTTCGTTGTAAACCTTTACTTTGTCCACGAGATCTTGAGCTTTTCTAGGATTGCCCTGATCGCGGCTCAGATGTGATAGAAGTGTTTGCGTTTAAATTTGCTTTGACCTCGATGGTCCCTGGGAATTCTAGAGGAGAGGCGAGTTTCATCAGGAAACTGAATCAAGAATCTTCTTTTTTTTCGCTTCTTCTTTGTTAAATCCATATCAAAGTTCTTTTTCCACTGTGCGAGTCCCACTACTTCTAGCAATCGATTCATCCCGTCGAGTACATCTACATGGGGGGCTGTGCGATAAAATTCATGCCGAGCCGCGCGCCTAGCACCACTAGCCACTCGGCCCCAGTTCTTAATTTTGTCTTTGTTTATTATTTATTTATTTACACGACCCATCATCACAAATTTTTCGTGCGGATCACACTACTTCTAGCAGTCGATTCGTTTTTTGTACTCTTCCAGAATGACGTAGGATATTGGTCGGGCATGTCTCTTTGCGATCTCGAGGATAGCCTGGTTGTGGCCAATAAATTCTATAGGGTGTTGTTGCTGTTGGCTGCTGGAGAAGGTTGGGGGCTCGATCTCGGTGCCACATGCGCCGCGTCGAGCACCACTAGCCACTCGGCCACAGTCTCCTTTTTCTTTCCTTTACTAAATGAAAGTACAAAGAAAATAATGTGAACGACCGAGACGATGAAACTCACTTTGCATCCTGATTGAAATTCACGCAAAGAAGATGCGCCACTTCCTCACCAGTCATAAGGGATTGAGAAAATCTAAATAAGAAACTTCGCTAATTGTTTATCAGCTACTAGGACGATCGAATAGAGATCGAATTTCACAGAGATTAGCAAAAGACGAGAAAGGGTAACTGCCCGACTGACGAGATCGCAAGATCGAAACACGTGTATCGGGCTCTATAAGTCAGCCCTCATTGACAGACCACTGACATGCGTGGCTCAAATAATGATTATCAGGCATAATGAAATTTGAGCTGTGGTCTTAAGAAAACACTCGAAATGAAAGATAACTAAGATGAGGTTCTGACAAATCTTCATTTGACTAACGTTCCAGCGACAAACATAAAAGCCACGATGATTTGAGTCGTGTTCGAATCAATTGTCAGGCACCATTTTCAGTAGATTGACAAGTTATGACTATTTTCATTTGAAATTGTTATTACATCTTGTCAGATATAATTCTCAACTTTATCGAAAACACACCTCACGTCCTGTCGAATTCGGAAGTAACTTGCATATTTGTGGCACTTCCAATTGTCACGTAGCTGAGCGTAAATATCGCCCTTTACATGTGAATGAATGATGAATGTGTCCGTGGTGCAACGGTTAGCATACGCTCCCGGTAAGAGTGAGATCTGGGGTCGAATCCTGGCTGACGCAAGCGTTTTTGCACAACACTCTACACTGTTGGTTATATTGAATGATAAGTGTTTGTTCTGTATTCTTATTCCAGAATCTCTATCCTCAGATTTAGTTTCAGTCCACACTAACCTCGCAGCCCCGCTTACAATAAACAGAATAGAAATGGATCCATTTTAGTCTGGCATCCGTCTGGTCTGAATCTTCGATATAATTCTGTATCGTAAAATAATCTTGGTTATAGTTCTGTGGTGTGTACTATTTTGTCATTGCTTACCCATATTTGCTTATATTTCTATTATTATTGTGTTATCGTCACGATAAACGATACTTACTACCTTTTTCTTTACAAAGGACTCTAGCCAAAGTGAGATGACCCAAATTTATTCAGCGATTCTCTAGGCAATGTTGAGGTTTTCTTCTCTTGTCAGAATCTATCCTGCAGCAATCAGATTAATAGGTGATAAGTGGAGAAGCAAATTTCTACAACTATGTGTGATGAGCGCCTTCCAAGAACGCCCGTCATGCATAATCGTGGAAGAAGAAACTTTACGTAATCGCAAATGAATGAAACGGAATTTTATCCTATATCTACGGAAGAATGTCCAAATTTTAGCACTGTTCGTTCATTTTCATACCTGCTTGTTTTTTCTCTCCTAAAGCTCAGGAACAACATGCTTCCAATAAGAGGGTACTCAACTTGAATATATTGTTGACTAATTAGTTTGAGCATTTTTTCCTGCAGATCCCTCTGAAACACTCCTGCATGGCTCTCTCGGGGTAGAAAGCAAGAAAAGAAAAAGAGAGCCTAACCAGCACTGAAGATGTTCATGATGAGAGGAAACGGCATTTCTCTAAGTCAAAATTGTTTCTTTCGTTGCTGTCAAAACAAATTATAGCTGGTAAATAATGAAATTTTTGTCGTATTTTTGGATACTGGTTGTTGTGATAGTTCAGTAATTTCTTCACTTTAGAAGTTCAATCGATCAGAGTCGCATGTCCTCCACCACAATGTTTTTTTGAATTTTCCGCCAATGTGATTATCTGCTGAGTGGCCACAATTGGGATATGTTCAGCATCACACGAATGAGACACATCTGTTTCAAGTTGATGGTCATCATATCGACATTTCAAAATAAATGTAGCAGAAGTTGGTTCTGAAAAATTTAAGAGGTTTCTTCGTACTTCCCGTTGTTATCCAAGATAGCAGATTCGAGTGGATGCAGATCTGGCGACGCCAGACCTGGTGAAGGATGAAAAATGAAGCTATGTGGAACCCTGTGGTTGAAGTTGGCTGAGTTTTGTTCTATTTCACACAATCTCAAATCAATGATGTAAGAATTGAATGGCATAAATGCTCTCAAAATCGACTGATCAGCCCACTTTCTGTTTATCTGAGTGCCAACATCTCTAGAAATCCGTTACCACACTTTCAGATTTTCTATCTATTTTATAAACAGAGGGCTGGCAATGGGACAGCGACTGGCACCTAGCCTGGCCATTGCCTTTATGTCTAAAGTGGAAGCACCAGTGATGGATCTCCGGCCATTACTCTACTGTAGGTATATAGATGATTGTTTGATTATCTGTTCCACTCAAGAGGAGCTGGATAATTGTTTTAGATTGCTGAATGAACAGTCAGAGTATATAAGATTCACCTGTGAGATACCAAAAGACGATTGGCTTCCATTCTTGAACGTGCAAATAAGCTTAACTGAGAGCGGCTACATAACGAAGTGGTACCGAAAGCCAAGTAGTAAGAATATCTTGGTTCACTATCTCTCTTCTCACCCCTCACATACGAAGAAGGCGCTAGTAAAAAACATGTTTCGAACAGCAGCCAATGTATGTAGCGGGGAGGAGCAGAGAGTAGAATCCGTGAAACTGGCGCGGGAAATAGCCACTTCTAATGGATACGAATTCGTAGCCCCTCGGCTTAGGTTTAGAGGAAATAATGCGCCTCCGAACGAAAACTTAGTTGAAAGGAAAGTCCCGTTTATCATCCCGTTCTATTCAAATGAGGTTAGTACAGCTATAAAACGATGTTTGAAAAGAGCGGGCTTAGAGCAATCGGTGGCCATTATTGAAATACCACCGAATACTCTAAAACGCCAACTAGTTCGCAACCGCTTATATGACCGTCTCTGTATGATGAATGATTGTAAAATATGTCCTAACGGCAGAGACGGTGATTGCATGAGCGTAGGTACAGTCTACCTAATCTCTTGCAAAGCGTGTAGTGATAAATATGTAGGCGAAACGGGTAGGCCGCTCTATGCACGCATAGAAGAACACCTAGCTGACAAGCGTCTTAATAGACAAAACACCCCGCTAGGGACGCATAGAGCACAGAAGCACGACGGAGTTGATTTTGAAATCGAAGTCACCATCCTTGCGCAGGAGCAAAAAACATCAGCGCGAAAGATCTTGGAAGCATTTTGGATTAATACGACCAATCCAACCATAAACCGCAGGGAGGAATGCCTTGTAAACACTCGTGATATGAGCCAGTATATAAGACTGTTGTTTTGATGGGTAGGGTGCATTACGAGCCTATGTGTCTCTCTTGCCGGTGATCTCCACTTGGATCATCCAGTGGAACACATATAAAAAGCGGTGAGTATGTTCAAGTGTTGATTTTTGCTTGATGCGATTGAAATCTAGGTCTGGTGATTTTTTCTAAAGAAGTAATGGAGGTGTTTGACTGATTGTATTGCAAACATTTTGACCTTTCCAGGCTCTGAAGAAGGCGAACTGCCGAAACGTCAGCTATCGAATAAAGTTTAATGTAACACCTCGTGTTCTGCTCAAAGAAGAAAATCAAGAATCATATCTATTTTATTTTATTTCTTATTTCTTATTTTTATTTCTTTTTTATTTTCTTTCTCTTTATTTTATTTATTTTCTTTCTCTTTATTTCTTATTTTTTATTTCTTATTTTATTTCTAGATTTTACTTTACGTATACATGTGCACTACGAGAATTTTTTTCTTCACCGCTTATATATCAGTGCTATAACGTTGCAACTCTATTCTCATAAAGCTCACAGTTTTACTTAACACTCAGCATTTCTAAATACGCAGTATAAGAACATAGCACAGCTATAATGAAGAGAGCTGTGAAAAATAATACCAGATGATAACCGTTCTAGGAGAAACTAGTCTCGAAACATTGAACCTTCAGAAGAAGCCAAGTCATATTCTAACTACCTGAAACGGTCCTTAATTTTGTGCAGTTACGATAAAGCTAAGATATTTGGCTAGACGTAAGTATGCGATCATGTGGGTGTGTGAGTAATTGCGAATAATAATTTTAGAATATACCGTAATCAGAAGCCAGAGCAGTACCATTTTTGGAGTGATATTTTCTTCCATCAACTGTCCCTTTTATGCAATTTTCAACTGCTTTTTTGCTACACTTTTCAATCAATTTCATTATTGAGCCAACAAAGAATAGTTTTGTTTTGTTTGTTTGAAAATATTTCCTCTTTTCCACATAGTCATATTATTGCGTGAATGTACCCTGTGTGCACTTTCAGAATACAAACCGACCGATATCGGTTGACGTAAAATTTTCCTACAGCCCACTAAATTGGCCAGAATGATTTGTGAACCTTAGCATTATTTTGATCTTAATTCATGCTGCCGAAAGGCAAGAAAATTTCACTCTGTGGAGCTTTACCGATTGCTGTTAGCAGGACAGTCGAGACTTTTAGTAGACAAGCTGTGTGGTTTTCAAATTTTGTCGGCACGAATTTATATCAATCATTCGCTTTTGCTGGCGTTATAACATTTCCTTCTCTTCACAACTCAGAGCAGAGCTGAAGTGGTAATTTTCACATCAAGGCAAGTTTTGCTGATGCTTGTCGCTGATACTTGAGGGGTTTGATCTATGAAAAGACAATGTAATTCTTGCTCATAGTCATCCGTGCCATCAATGCACTATTTTCATTGCGTTTCGAGACAGTCATCTTCTTCGCTTCAAGAAGTTTCTATATTTTGTCACTGATTAAAACTCTCCATTCGACCGCTCTTTTATAGACCTTGCTTAAACGATCATCTACTTCTCATTATTTATTGCTCGGTGTTGATTCCTTTATAGAGGAGCATAGCCTCAAGAGATCGCCTGAGCCGACGGCGGTGCTATCGATGAATCCCTGTAGGATAATTTAGGCGCCCGTATAGCACTTGGATCTTGATGGCTCAAAACATATTATTCCCTCAACTGATTAAAGCCTGAAAAAATCTAACAATTCGCCAAATGCAGCAGTAGACATCTTCACATGCAGGTCTTTGTGAGTCTGTAACCTGCCAGATGCCTTTAGGCTTCTCTGTTTTTACAGTTTACTCAGTGGAACACCATGAACGCTGGGAGCCATTTGTGCCTTCTTACACGTAGTTACGTTTCGAATGCATTTACTAATGTGGTAGTAACAATGAGCCTAATCCATTCTACATTGGGATCATACCCGCCTCTTAATCAGCATAGGCATTTAGCTAGGTCCACAACACCATCACTTCGGAAGCTATTTGTAAGCGTGTTATTCTGAAGTACATGTCAGAAGTTTTTCTTCAGTTTTCTCACTTGGTCATCGTCTTCATTGTTTTTACACAGACCTTCTTTTCTTTGAAAACAAAGGGTTTTTATGAATATTGTGTTTTCAGTTGTGAAGACGGCAAGTCATCTCACAGGTGGATATTTATCCTTAAGGTCAACATCTGTAGGTGTAGATTGGTGCATCTCTCTCCCTCTCTAAACACACCTTTCAATGGGGCAGCAGTGCATTGGCATACTTCTGAAAGAATGCAGTAATTTCTTCGATTGAAATACCACGATTAGAAGACAAAGTTTTCACATGTACTTTGTACAAGGGCTTATTCAGTCAGCCATTAAAATTTTTGTGCTCAAATGATCTAAGCAAGTGACATGTTTCGTCGTTTTCCCAGATAGGAGTTGAGTAGAGACGCCACAGATATTGTTTAGGTCCTTTGTTATTTTACACCTACTACATTACTATTTTAAGCAGAAGTCTTGTTGAATGCTTAACGCTGTTTATAAGATAGATGTGATCCCGATTTGTAAAACAGATTATATCTCAAGTACAGATATATATATATATATATATATATATATTTATATATGATGGTGACCTCGTCGTGAATGCCATTAGCCTGAGAGCGATTCTAGAATAATCGAACGACATGCGCGCTAATAGTTCATTTAACATTTCTCTTTCATAGTTGAAATACCGTATGAACCACTTCAAAACATATATTTTTGATTATTAAATGTTGTTAACAAAAGAGAAAATGTGTTCCATATCGCGATTTCGTAAAAAAAGGCCAAAATAGATTTAATTTTCATGGTGTTCGCGACAGACTTACATAGACTCTTATGTTGAAAAACCCACTAGTGCATTCATCAGACTATTCTTCAGATTTTCATCAGATGATAAATTATAGAAACGCGTGAAGCTGGATCCAAAGATTTGAGTCTTTTTCGAAGCAATGAAGTCTAGTGCGATGATAATGAAGAAGATGATCATCATAGAAAACGTGATGAAAATATTTCTGTGTGGCCACGGATGAAGGTGGTCAGCGATAATATTGTTTTTTTTTTCATGGATTAAACCACGCACGTGCCAGCAAGAAACATTAGTAGAAGATGCTTTTATGTGAAGGTTGTCACTTTAGAGTTTGAGCAGTGAAGAGAAGAGATTATTCAAAACCAGCAAAATCGAATAATATATACAATTTTATGCATATAACCGTTGATAACCACATCACAGCTAGTAACTCCGACTTCTTTGCTCTCAGGAACCGATGTAAACTCTAAAGGGTACTTTTTCCTGGCCTTTTTGAAACATTGATTGAAAATCGCACTGACGATCACAAATTATGCTGACCAATTTAGTGGGCTATAGAGGAAACTTTTTACCCCGATCCATATTGTCAGGTGAGCATTAAAAAAGTGCATTGGAGGTTGTATTCACTTAATAATATGACTATGTAGAAAATAGGGCTTGTTTTCAAGCCGATCAAGATGAAATCGTTCTTGTTGGTTTGATATTGAAATTGATTGAAAAACAAGAGTAGCTGGCAAGAGTGCAATTTACAGTGGCAGGACAAATGATGTGATAAACGATAATCTGAAATTGCTACCACTCCGGCTTGTGATTACAGTAAGTCTCAAAAGTATTGTTCATAATTAATCAACTCATGCATCTTCGCGAAACTATTTTTCACCAAAATATTAGCTTCGTCGAAACTCCATGAACTGAGCACTGCTACAAATTTATAGAATAATAATTTGCCTTGCCTGGACATCGTGAGATTAACCTTTGCCCTTGACGATGATCAGGTCTCGCTTTATTTATACGTGAGTGGATAGCAAAGAGAAAGTACTTGCATAATTCTTCAATAACTCTTCATTATAACAATTTTGTATCATTGTTACCTTCATCTAACTACGTTTTCACACTGAGTGTTGTCCAAAACTGTAAATCTGAGGCGTGTTAAGTGAGTGTAAAGGTGTGACGTCACAACATTGACATATGACCTGCAAAACACAGAATTATTGCAGTTTATATATACATAAGTACATAAATGCATGTAATACACTTATATAAACACATTTATATTCATTATGCGGAAAAAGTTTTGCCCTTCCTTAGACAAATCAGCATCAGCGATCAAGCGGATCATTCGGAGAGCCTTCAGAAGCTCTTCTTCATTCATATCTCTTCCAAAAAGTGAACAAGAGAGGCGCGACTTCGACATTTTTGACAGTGTTTCGGGTGCTTCGCTCGCTGATATCAAGTCGTTGATAATTTGAGCCTCAAACGCTCCGGATTTCGTTGAATCTGGCAACGGATATTTCGAATGCTTTTAGACGCAATGGATGGAAGTTTTTTCGAGAGCGATTCTCAGACCTTTCGTTTCGAGCGATTTCCTAAGACCACGCTCACACTTTAACATATCGCACAACTATTATTTGAGCCAACATGTCATGTGGTCTGTTAAATGGGCTGACTTATAAGCCCGTTGCACGTGTTTCGACCTCGACGTCTCATCAGTCCGGCGTACCCTACGTCTTTAGCCAATCCTCTCGGGGCGCTCAGTTCGCTATACTAAGAGTAAGAGAACGAATATTTTACACTGTCTGTCAATTTATTTATCGCCGATTAGGCTATGTTGCACACTTAACTGCTCTAGGATGGTGTCGCCACTATATCAACCTTTCTTTTCGAGTGCTTTCCTGAGACCACGCTCAAATCTCAACATATCTCGTAATTATTATTTGGATTCACAGACCCTCCAGTCTCTAAGAAACGTTTCACGGCTCTGTAGACACGTCTTGTGTTAAAACTAATTATTTCAACAATGTTGACCTCCTTCATTCTCGCCCTGTGCAACTCAAGTACTGTGATATATTGACTTTTACGATTCATAGTCCAAGCATATCTAAAAATAGACAAAGAAATAAAACACATTCTATACTATTAAGCAAAGAGCTCATCAAAAGTGTCAAAATTTTTGGAAAGATGCTACAAAAGATTACGCTAACAGTAAAACAAATGCTCTAAGAAATACGTCAGAAGAAATAGTGTTCAAAAAATTCTCTACAATGATTACGGGTTACGTAGAAACTTCTGTCAATTTTATATTTTGTTAGTATAGCAGTGATATTTCTTATATCAACATTGATCATTTTGTTGATTTTCAAAACCTCTTCAAATTTACATTACAGTTTTTTGACCCTAAATAGGAACTTCTTCGTCTTCTTCTTCTTCTTCTCTTCTTTGTTCAACTTTAGTCCGGAAACTGCTCTTTTGATTTGCCCATTTTCAGGTGTGCTCAAGTTATGGATCGTAAAAATCAGCGTGTCGCAGTACTTAATTTGCACATGGTTTTGTTTTTATATATACCTAAGCGAATTTAGTGGTTAGCAAAAGTGCGACCTCAGACGAGAGTCGAACAAGCGTTTCGTCCATAGCGGGGATTCGCACCATTACACCACCGAGGCACATTTGCGTCACCACTCACTCTTCAACATCTCCATGTTAGCTATCAGCCACTAACCCTTAACATGTTTGGTCGGGTATGTGATTTCGCTTTATGAAACCAGTTGAGCTGACAGTTACTGTTAGATATGATACCTAAGAGTTCTAGCATTCTTACTGCTTTCGCGGTGTTATGATGTTTCATGATATACCTATGAGAATTGAGTAGTGAGCAAAAATACGGAGCAAATGGCGCAAACGTGCCTCGGTGGTGAAGTGGTAGCACGCGTACTCCCGTCTGAGGTCGATTTTTGCTCACCACTCAATACGCTTACGTGTATACGAAACACGATAACACTGCAGAAAAGCAGTAAAAATTTCGGGATTCTCGAGTATTTTGTTCTTCGTGATTAATGAATGTCGTAATTATTGATCTAATAAACGTAATTATTCCTTCAATTGAATTGATGCATTTGTTTATCCAGTATTTTTTCATGTTGGGCATCTAAAAAAAGTGCTAAGACTATCACGCACCAAGAATACATGACGTTTTTTCACAAGCGCGTTATCGCTGAGGTGATAAGATGGCTCTGCCATTCATTTTATGATGGATGGAAAAATACCTATCGCGGTATAAGAAGGAAGCATAATTACGAATTGGTAAGTGGAGTTGTCCTTTGTAATTATATCAAAATTACAGGAGGTTTGTTTGAGAGCTAGAGGATAGCAGTGTTGGGAAAGCGAAACTTCTCATCCAATACTTATTCTATCGTCCAAGTCAAAGAACATCATACTCAGAACTAATTTCGTATATTGTTATCTCTTATATCTCGTAGCATGATCTATGCAATCAGTGCATTATGAATACTCGTACAAGTGTCAGTAAAGTTTGTTCACTTCTTTTACCCGTCTTTTTTGTCTTTCACCAACTCACTGCCATAAAATATAATAGGTTGGGAAAACTTCTGAGAAAATGCTTGTAGCCTTTTCGATTGTCAGCCGTTTTTTGTGTCTTTGGGCTTCAATTGAAAGCCCGTTTCTCACCCGTTGATTGGTATATGAATTATCTACTTATTTCAAGATGGAGTTAACAAGTGAGCAAATTAGGTCGTTGATCATGCACGCATGGCTGCTGGGTTCAAATACAACGGTGGCAAGTGAGCGCATCAATCTGGCAACGCATCAATCAAAATTTTATGCTCGCCGAGTCGATCTTTCGCCTGAAAAGTGGCAGGAAGTGCTTAATCTTGAAGGGAAGTACTTTGACTATTAGATTTATCTTCGCTCGGGTGTAAGAGGTGCATGGGCAAATGTTTGACAAGGAATTTCTCAGAGCTTTTTCCTCAACCTTTCAGCATTGAACGTGGGAAATTTGTCACAGCTACTAAAGGAGGTCCTCAAATAGCCTGAATATGTGAACTCATTTACACAGCAGAAGTCATGCCACCGATAGACAAGCATGCCTGCATTTGCATTGCTCAATGAAGCTTGAGACGTTGAGTAAGAGGTTAGAGCAAGAAATAAACAACATTGTGGTGTGCCAGTGAAAAATACATTTTTCATTCGTGTTACTTCAAAAAAAAATGCCAAAAGATTACATCTCTAAGAAATAGAATGGCCAAGATATGCGGGCCAATGAACTGGTCAGTTTATCCCTAGCAGCAAAATTTTTCGTGTTTTCATCAATGGCAAATTGATCAATGACTAGATCAGGTGTAGAAAAAACTGCTATATTGTTCTTCCTTATTTTGAAACTAACCAATCAAATGAAAGTTCATGCATTGAAGAAAAAATCCATATAGTCTTCAAAGCAAATAAAGCAGCAATAACAGAAATTGACAAATGCAGATCAGATTTGATAGCGATTTTTCATGGACGAGTACATTCGTATGTGTGCTATTAGATTTTCTCATAAGTTTCGACACTAGCGCACTAAACACCAGATTTATCAACTAGAATCAGTTGAATTGATTGAGAACACCATTTCAAATATGCATCCTCAGTCTGATTACATTTCTGCCACTTCTCAGGCAACAAATCAATACCGCTTTGTGCAGAATTTTCTGAAGATTCTGTTGGTCCCAAATTTGTTCGTAGTTGCCGCATCATGGTCGCTCAACAAAGCCTTTATCGCAGCTTACTCTTTTACGACTTCGAATTGGAACGCGGTGCACAGACCGTTTTTGGAAACATTAGCCGTGTGAAGGCTCAAGGACTTGTGTTTAGGCGAAGAGCGTTTCGGCCCTTTGCTGAATTTGACGCCGGCAATACCAACTTGAAATAGCCCCATGACGAAGCTGACCGACCTATGAGCTGCGAGTTCCTGGATCATCCACCGTACATTTCGATTTATCTCCGTGACTATCACCTCTTTCGGTGGTTGGAGCACTTCCTGAGCAAGAAAAAGTTTTGAGACATCAATCATTTGCATGGAGGATTAAGATTCTTCTTTGAAATAACGGATGATGAGTTCCATGAGTGCACGTTGATTTGTTACATGAGAGATGGCAGAAATGTGTTCAGGCTGATGGTGCATGCATTAAATAGTGTTATTAAGCAGTTTTAGCTACTTCTGTCAGACACTTATTGTTTACCAAATCCTTGAGCAACAAATCAATACCGCGCTCATAGAACTACCCATCCTTGAATTCATAAAACGTTGCCAATCCTCGACGCAAGTGGTTAATGTTTTGGAACGCCTTCTTAATCAGAAAGTCTTTCACCGATCGTGAGGTGATAGTCAAACGGCGACAAGTCAGGACTACACGGCAGATGAGTGAGCAACTCCAACTCCCAGCTTAGCTCGGTCAACTTGCTCTTTGTCAATCTGCCTACATTCAGCCTTGCGTTGCCTTCAAGCAGGGTGAGATTGCAATGACGTCGATGTGACAGGACCTGTAGGCAGCAGTCCGAAACGTTGTTCGCCTAGAGACAAATTTTTGAGCCTTTCAACGGTTGATACTCCCGAAGGCGGTTGTTCATCGCGTCTCAATTCGTACTCGTAAAACAGTAAATTGCGATAAAGGCTTCGTTAAGTGGCCATGAGACGGCAAACCAAGGGAACTTTACTACCATAAGAAGCTCAGAAAATTTTGCACAAAGCTGTATCGATTTGTTGCCTGAAAATGATATGGCAGAAATGTGTAAAAGCTGATAGCATATACTCTGAATAGTGTTGTTGAGCAATTTTGATAACTTCTGATTAATAAGATTTATCTTTAATGCTCTAGTGCCAAAACTTATGAGAAGACTTCATACGCATAATTTCTGATCTTCTTACTGCATTTTTCGCAGTGGTACGATGTTCCCCCACGGACCTCCGTGTTTGAGGGATACCGCCCGGTTAGTCGCGAGGGCACGTGGCGCGTCCCCAGGTGGTGGATAGGGGAATAGAACGCGAACCAAAAGCGACCGTGTGCTTCCCAGAGACGCAGGTGGATTCAGGGGAGAGCAACCCTGCTTCTGCAGCGCCGACTTGACAAAAACTCTAATTCTGCGAGTCAAGTCGGCCAAAAGCCTGCAATCAAGCGGCTGGGAAGTACATGGGAGGCGGTTAGGAGTCGCCTCCAACAAATAAGCTCCTCCCGCTCCTCCGAGAGAGACTGGCAAGCTACTCGTGAGTACCCAGCTCCCACGTTTAGAGCCTGGCAAGCTATACGTTGGGTATCGAAATGCCAAAGACAGCAGCAAATATGGGCCTCATTCCCCTGACCCCGAAAGAGCCCCTGTACTGCAGCGCCAGGTAGGACGAGTACGGAGAGGCTGTTAAAATCTCAGGGTCGAACTAGGCTGCTAAGATCGAAACGGACTAATATGACGATCTGTACCTACAACGCAAAAACCCTTGCTCACCAATCCGCTGTAGAAGATCTATTGTTTTAAGCAAGAAGAATAAGGTACGACGTCATTGGCCTGGCTGAGACGAGAAGGCGCCATCCTTTTCACGCTGTCTATGACACCGGAGAAGAACTGTTCGTTGGAACATGCGATCGCAGAGGTGTCGGTGGCGTTGGCGTCCTCGTCAAATCGAATTTGACCGTGAACATTGATTCGTTCGAACAACTAACAACCCGCATCGGACGATTACGGTTGAAACGATGTGGTTCTATGCCGGCTTTGACCATCTTCGTTGCTTACGCACCAACATCAAGCCATGACGAAGACGAAGTCGAAGCGTTCTATATGGACCTCGAAAAATTCTTCAGAGAAGATCAACATTCTTCAAGGTCATTGTCGGAGATTTTAACGCAAAAATTGGACCTAGAAGAACGTCTGAAGAACGTCACATAGGGACCCACGGACTAGAATGGAATGAACAGGGTGAGAGGCTATCCGAGTTTATCACGACGACCCAAACCATCCATGGTAACTCGCAATTCCAAAAGCCTCTCTCTCAGCGATGGACGTGGGAGTCTCCCAATGGAGAGTACCATAACGAAATAGATCACATCATAGTAAATCGAAGGTTTTGCCTGACCGACGTCGCTGTTGTTCCCAAGTTCTACACGGGATCAGACCATCGCCTCCTTCGCGCAACGTTCCGATTTTCGAGGAGAGAGAGAAAGCCGCT
Organism: Parelaphostrongylus tenuis; assembly: GCA_019055375.1. Taxonomy (NCBI): domain Eukaryota; kingdom Metazoa; phylum Nematoda; class Chromadorea; order Rhabditida; family Metastrongylidae; genus Parelaphostrongylus; species Parelaphostrongylus tenuis. The sequence continues at coordinate 139,897 of JAHQIW010006470.1, forward strand.
AAATTCAAACAACGAAGTCCCAGAACTACCATAAACTGGGATGTATTCAAATCATTAGTCAGCTCTTGGGAAGATACCCTTGTCGACAACATCGACGAAGAATACGATCGACTCGTTGAATATCTTCACGTTGGCGCTAAAAAAGCCGAAAGTCCTAAGGTCACGAAGAGACGCTTGTCTCCGCAGACACTCGAGCTGATACGTCAACGTGGAATCGCACGAGCCGCAGGCAACCGAAACCTTACGCGCGAACTTGCGAAACGATGCAGAGAAGCGATAAAAGAAGACCTTAAAGAGAGAAGAGCAGCAGTTATGGCAGAAGCTGCAGAAGCTGGGAAGAGCATTCGCAAAGCCCAGCGAGGCTTCGCCAACTATAAGACCAAGATGATTGCACTCCGATACCCTGACGGGACACTTACAGCTTCCAGAAGGGCTATCGAGAAAATCATCCATCAGTACTACTCAGATCTCTTCGCTAGCCATGTTCTCTTACCGTCATATAAATTGAAAGAGGACGAATATGTCGTTCCACCGGTCCTTCCTTCCGAAATCCGACATGCTATATCGTCGGTGAAAAACAGAACAACACCCGGTCCAGACAGGATTAGACCAGAACACCTGAAGAACCTGCCGCCAGTTCTCATCAACACCCTGGCTCGGCTCTTCACTCGCTACCTGTCAGAATGCAAGGTCCCTATTCAATGGAAAACCAGCAAGACCGTATTGTTGTTCAAAAAGGGAGACCTTCACGACATAGGCAATTATCGCCCAATCTGCTTGCTGTCCGTTGTCTATAAACTCTTTACTCGAGTCATCCTGAACAGTATTGACAGAACACTGGACGAAGGACAGCCATGCGAACAAGCAGGGTTCAGAAAAGGATTTAGTACCATGGACCACATCCACACGATCACAAGACTCATTGAAGTTTCGCGAGAGTACAAACAACCACTCTGTCTCACTTTTATCGATCGGAAAAAAGCCTTTGATTCAGTGGAAACAGAAGCGGTTATAGAGGCTCTGGATAACCAGGGCGTCCCTACTCGGTACATAATGATCCTTCGTGAGCTTTATAAAGATTTCACGACCCGAATATCTCCATTCTACAACAATATCACCATTGACGTAAGAAGAGGGGTTCGACAAGGCGATACAATATCGCCAAAACTATTCACTGCCACCCTACAAAACGTCATGCGAACATTAGAATGGGACGAAATGGGAGTGAAATTTGACGGTCGACAATTAAACCATCTTCGCTTTGCTGACGATATCGTTCTCATAACACCAAACATCAGCCAAGCGGAACGAATGTTGACTGATTTCGATAACGCTTGTGGAAAGATCGGTCTTCAACTGAATCTAACGAAAACAATGTTCATGAGGAACGGATGGGTTTCTAATGCCCCATTCACGCTCAACGGAACGACAATTTCCGAATGCTCCAGTTACATCTATCTAGGTCGTGAAATCAACATGATGAACGACCTAGCCCCAGAGTTGAGCAGGAGGAAACGAGCGGCTTGGGGAACGTTTAAGAGCATCGAAGATGTAGTGAAGAGGACAAAGAACGTCCGACTCCGTGCCCACCTTTTCGACTCGACAATTATCCCTGCCCTAACGTATGCAGCAGAAACCTGGTCGCTACGTAAGCAGGATGAAAGATCACTTGCCGTTATCGAACGCGCAGTCGAAAGGTCGATGCTAGGAGTATCTCGTATTTCGCAAATGAGACAAAGGATCCGAACTTCCGACCTACGTCAACGATCGAAAATCAGAGACGCCGTTCTACACGCCAGGATATCGAAAATAAGGTGGGCCGGACACGTGATGCGCTTCAACGACAACCGATGGACGAGAGCCGTTACCGACTGGATTCCTCGGGACGTCAAGCGCTCTAAAGGAAGACCACTGACCCGTTGGTCCGATTTCTTCACGAAAGCGATGGAAGAAAGATATGATGCTCAGCGAATTCCTAGAGCAAGGAGGACCCACTGGGCTACTCTTGCACGCGATAGGGAAAAATGGAAGAGTTGCTGGTACCCGCTCGAGTCACTCGACGATCAACGGGACGACAGGTGTGATACAGGTGAAGATTTTTTATTGTGATTTCTAGTGCGTCTCAAAGATTAGCATCCACTTCTCAGTGTTCGTGTGGATGGGTTATGCTATGTTGGATCATTCTTAAAACCAAAATCGATCCTATTCTGCTTTTATCTCACTTATAATAAGCTTTTCAACGATATTTTTGGATAGAAATATGACGCGTTGGTGTATTACTACGTATTTGCATCGTCGAAAGCAATGGTTTCAAATACCCATCGACGAGTTCTCCGCTGTTTGTATGTATTCGTGAATTTTTCATTAACTATGTACGAACATTTGCATATTTTTGAACAATTCCTGATGGTCCAATGGTGTAGCAACTCCCACAAGGCTCTATTGCTCATTTCCACTTTTTCGATTCGTGACTGAACTGTGAGTAACGTTACCATTTAGGATGCATAGTACGTAAGTACGAATTGGATTCTTTTGGTCATATCACAGAGAAGGCATTCAATCACCTATAGTGTTCAGTTGCAGATCGTTTTAGTATTGTTGTACTATCGGGAAGATACTGTTTCCTACCACGTAATCGCCGTATAACATCGCAGTATAATTGCATACATATAGTTTTGGTATTATTATTGTAATATTTGTTTTTATGGATCGTTCGTACTAAATTTTCATTATTCGTTTAACCGGATGTCATCGCACGTATTCCTGGAGCCTTCACTGTTGTTTATTGGGATACATCATTAAACAACCTACCTGTTCGCACAAGAACAACGCAACAAAAATGTTGAGTCCAGCGTGACGTTTGTAAGCGAACAAATTACCAAAGCTACCGTAGATGGTGAAGTAACCAAAAAAAATGGAAGTGGATTTTGGAGAAGAAAAACTACGTGACCATTGGATAAGAAACTGGAAGGGATCATGCTTTCAGCGTGGGCCAATCCCTTAAGGATGCGTTATGTACACTTTAATTGTGACACTGTAATGGTTACTGATGACATAATGGGCCTAAAAAAAGAATTTCAATGGCTTGCCGTCTGTCTTGCCGATCTGTAATCTCGGTCGATGTCTCTATTCTCATGGACTAGTCTAATACCGATTTTCATCTCTACAGAAGTGGTGTAACTGTTTAGGAGGTCTGTGGGACTAAACCAGCGACACCTTTTCGTTGCAGGGCACCTCTAACAACTACTTTACCCTCACCCCATTGATTGAATATAAATTGTAGCTACCCAAGAATTTTTCCAGTTTATAGAACCATAAATAGTGATTGCACCATGCATAAGTTGAACGATCAGGGACGCTATGAAATTGAAAGAGAATAGCTCATGAAAAACGATATGAGTATGCATAGTGCCGAAAAAGGAGCAAGATACTCGTTTGAAGAATTGTCGACCATGTTGACGACGAATTGAAAAGAAAAAACATAACTGTTTCTGACGAAATCGGCTAAAAAATTGTTTTGAAAATAATTTTTTTTCGAATCGATCGTACTATACTCGGAGTATTTAAACTGTTGGATTTCTTCCATTTTTCAGCTATATGCCTCAGCAGAACATCTTGAACCAAAGGATAGTATCGCACCATGAGAATCTTCCACATCTGTAAATGAGACATATAGCAGAATGGTGAAACATGTGATAGTTTCAAGATATCGATCCTGTAGTTGTAGTTTTTTTGGAATCAAAGGCATTCGGCTACGGTAGTTAGAAAGAAGTGGTTTGAAGAGCTCGTTGAAGAACATCTCTTATTTTTGTAATCCGAAACTTCACGCTGAAGTGAAGAAATGGTACATGTCGTTCATCTATAGCACAATCATTTATTTCTTCTCCTAACCTATTTGGAAAAGAATTTGCCGATAGAATTCTAACATCATAGCAAGAACAACTTTCAGGTGAATAGAAGCAGCGGTCAGTGGTGTAGATTGCCACAAGGAGATAGAAAATATTGATCTCTTGGATCTTCTTCCAAATTCTCTTTTAAACGCTTTCCCACTTTGAATTTATTTACAAAAAATCCATCTGATTAAAACGCAAAGTCCAGTCTGCGGTCAAATTTTCGGAGAATGGTGTATGAGAATGATAAAGACGGGCAGATTCTCTGCGACTGCATGATCACAGCTGCTGTCCTTTTTTTCGCATATATTATCTACTTTTGTTTATTTGAAGAGAAAAATGGCTCAATATAAATAATTGTACATCTTATTTCGACTGTTCATATGTTTTAAGATTTGATTAATGCATAGTCTGTATGAGTTTCAACAGTGCGATGAAATGTGCAGGACCGTCTGAAGGAAATACGAGGCTCCCAATGACAAGATTTTCAAAGTTTCATCACTTATTTTTGTGATATTTCTGAGAGACAAAAGGCTACAATGTTTCCGTTAGCACTAAACTATACTTTCATGTTGACCGCATAATCTCTTCACCTTTTTATGGCTTGTTTGCTCATATTACCGGCAATAATGTGACGTAAAAACATGCGTTAGATTGGAAATGGTAATGAAAACATTTCATTCGACTCAAAAGCAAAACATGTTTTGTCTGTAAAAATCCCACACCGTGATAGTCGCCTGAGCAATCATATTGGCCCGACAGAAAAAAAAAGAACGACATGGGCAAACAGATTGTCCTAACATTCATCTGTTTCCTTTTCTAGTGCTCACCAAATTGTAGATCTTGTAATTAAAAACGAAATTTTTATGGATAGTAATCTCTTAATAGCTCGATTTTTATGGCTAATTGAGACAAGATCCTCAACAGCGGACAGATAAATCCTCGAAACATCAGCCACTATTGGATAAATCTTGTCATTGACAGTCTTGTGCAACTTTGAAAAAGGAAACATTTACTTAGCAGATGAGATTCATTTGTGAAAGGTGCTGCACGTATTTGAATCGATTCGTAGCATCGCTGAAGAAATAGGGGCCAGTCATGACTTGTTCATATTCTATCTTATTGAACAAATTTGATAAGTTTACTGACTATAAAAAGGTAGAGAAATTTGTTGATTCCCTAGACTAAACCAAAAATATTCATGACGTGTCAGCATTCGGTGTGAGAATCTCTGATGACGTGAAAGTATGAAAATAATGTAGTAAGTCTGAAATGACTAGTCATTTCATTGCTTTTCAGCAGTGCTGTGATGCTATAATCATATAATCAAAAGTGCTGACATAAAAAACTTGTAGCCTCAGGAGAAGTCTAAGCCCTATTTGACTCATACCTTGAGCGTATGTTACCACCACCGAGGGCTTTACTCTGCTATCACTAGGTAAAACGTGAGGTTGACGCCCATCTGAGGTTTCAAGGTTGAAAATTCCACTCAGCACTCTTGTATGCATAATTTGATCTAATAACTCTTCACAAAACACTTCCATATTTGGTGATGAAGGTGACTACATGATGAGGTAGGAGGTGCATTCTGTACAGAGGAATCGAACCCATTGGAAAGCCAAGATTAGGTGGAGATTTTTCCAATGTCGGGTTGAATGACTCGGTGGTGATTTGGTGGTGCAATCGTTCGCATTTTAGAGTGACACATGATTCATAAATGCGGTATTGAAAAGATAAGACAATCTTGCTGATATCTGAACAAAACAAAACAATTCTAAAGCAATGATTAAAAGAAAGTAGGTAAAGGTTTCTCGGCAAAACAACGCTATCAAGCTTCCGAAGAATTTCTCCAATACCAGGGTGATGATGTTATGATTATACATTGAACCATATAAACTAGCGAACATGATATTATAATTTTTTCTCGTCCATATTCCTTGTGATTCTTGATTTGCCAGGTCTGTCATCTAGGCGTCATCGAACTTGGGGATAGATTACATTAAAACAAAGGATCACTGTCCAGCATACAGCTAGGTGAAAATTTATTAGAATTATGGTTCTTTTCTGATAGTGGAAAACAAATGAAGAAACGACTCTATTCGCTGAAGAAGGACTTTTCGTAAGGGTGTTATAGATTATTGGAAAGCCCAGATTTCTGGCTAGCTCAGTACGCAGTCCGTTTTTCAAGATATCCTTTCGTGACGCTATAAAATTCCAAATAAAATCATCTTTTACATCGGCCGCGCAATTCAACTGTTGCTGCAATGGAAGTACGAAAAGCACGTGAACGTGTAGAAAAAATCTTTTAGTACTATAATGAGACATTTAATCTGGTGAATTTTTTCACAGCGGAGTAATAATTCTCAGTTGTATAACAAAAATCGCACTTCTGTATGACCCTTCAGGGCGTCGATCGATCGATGGCCATATTGAAATCGCCATATCTGCGCTGCGCATTGCTCTCCTCACCACGTAGATTAGCCAGAATAGACATGAACATATGAATAGTTCATTTTGCCTAGTACACTGCAGAATAAAGATCTTTTCAGAAAATGAAATTTATCTGGAATTGCTCTATCTGACGCTATCGAGTGGTCAGTGATAGCCTAAAGCTCTCTTGCGAGAAAACCTCGTGTATGAAACACAAGTGTTTTTCTTTCCCTGAAGCGTTATAAAAAACTGTTTCAAAAAAGGGCGGGCTGCGGAGCACACTAAGAAAAGATTTGAGCTTTCAAATGATGACTAAAATCTTGTGAAAAGTTCTTGTCAAGCGAATGGGGTCGAATATCGATTTGTTCCCGGCTAACAGAAAAGAATCGAATTCTTATTTAACCGCTCTTGTAGCAGTGTTGTGATGTAATAATTATATGCTCAAGAATCTGAGTCATATGTAAAACTTCTCATCAAACGCAACAATATTGAGTGATATTTCACCTTCTCTAGATAATATACCTGCGACGCCGCTGCTGTTAGCAATAGGGGTGAGCCGTAGGGCATGTGCTGTCGATGAAATGCGCGAGGAGGCTGAAACCTCGTATACCATAGCATAGCAGACCTGTGGAAGGGTTAAAACATTCTATCAAATTATATTGACTTCTCAAGCGAGGTCTCATGCTTAGCCACTTGGACGATAATTTTATCAAACTCTCCCAACATTCCCAAGACCGATTATCGACTAACCCGGCACTGATTGAAATATTCCGCGATTATCTTTGCTTCAGAAAACACGAGGTTGTTAATACACTTTTATTTTTTACAAAATAGTAACACAGAGATCGTATCGGTTCCTACCGTTTCAGCAGTCTTGCCTTTCAGAGCGGCTTTGGTGTGATGGTAGCCACTAAATATGTAGGCCAGCCGCACTGAGTCTACCTGGTCAAGATGTGTCTTTTTATTCCAGCACTGTGTTGAAGATCACAGACTATTATATTATAATGACTTCTTATGCATTACATTCTATCCCTATAACTGACAACTTTGCGCATTGTCATTCTGAATAAATCTGACAGAAATGCCAACAGACTACTACCTAACAATTATTGCAAAACAATGTTGTCGTAAATTTGTCAGTTTCAATTTTTTTTCAAGTATTACTTGACTAAATGGGCTCAAGAAACCTTGACATTTGCCCTTGTTATATGCCATGTTTGGCCAGTGAACATCTCATTAACATTCTAACCATTATAACAGAACGTATGGCAATTTTTCTTGTTGAGTATACACGTATCACAGGCACAAGAATGCTGAGATACGAATGAAACTCGTAACCACAGGTGGGCTTCGAATCCATGACTGTCATTTCTGGGGGTTGACGAATTTTTCCACATATCGCCAAAGTCCTTTATTTGCCGTTTCTCAGCCATATTTCATCTATATCGGTGCTATCAGTAATTACCTTCCGAAGTAAATAATCTGGAATACGAATCGACATCAAATTGTTAAGTTGTACTTGCACTTTAATTCGCGATGTTTTGACCTTTAATTGCTGCCTTTGCTGGTCCGTGGGCAAAACATGGTTGAAAAAAAGACAAAATAAGGGTCCTGCCGGTAAAGAGAATAAAATGAGATTCCAGATAGGATAGTCGTGAGTTCGAAGCCTAAATGAGGCTTCGAGTTTTGCTCGTATCTCAAAATTCCTGTGGTTGCATCGCGCACTTCGTCCACCATGGAAGAAAAATAGTCTATAATAAAATAAAAACGTAACTTCAGTTTATGGCAGATAACGAACCAAAAATGTAAGAAATCCCTTGAAAAAGTCGTCTGTGAAAAGTAAATTCCGTCGCAAAAGTTTCGACAAAAGAATGATACAGAATTTCATTGGCGCAACTTTTATGCCAGACAGGAATCGAACACAAAAAGAAAAACGACTTCCTGCTGAAATACATCATGATCTGTTCATTTCGAATGAGCACAGTCCATTATGAGAAATTATGGCGCAGAGTTGATTTAGCGACTGGTGACATTACTGGTACCGGTTCGTGTTGATTGGCCAATTTATTCAGATCACATGCCTTTATGGGTTTTGCGAATAATTTTCTATTTCTCATTTGCAATTATTAAGACTCCCACTTCAAAATAAAACTAATAAAACTATCCATTTCTAAGTAGGAAACAAGACATTGATTTAAATTCCCATGATCGTACTGTGAGCATAGGACCCATCAGATAAGAGCTACTGATGTTGATTCTTCCATGGCACAAGTTAAGCCGCCCATTGACAGCTTCCCGCCACTTCTTTTTTTCCACTGTTTCTTCCTCACAGCAGTCCATTTATAGAAAGAATTATTGCAGTATGAACTAGAAAAACTTACTTATTGCCCTAAACACGACAAACGATAGGAGTTATCAAAGATTTGTCAGTTTTCAGTTTAGCAAACTTAGCTTTCATAATTCATTTCACAGTGAACTTTAACAAAAATTGAAAAAAAGAACTACCACTACATCAAAATAGATTATAATGAATCACAAGCAAAGCAGAGCAAAAGTTAGAACATTTTCGTTTCTTTAAAATCATGCAAAGCGATTCTTTCAACGGTCTTCTAAAATTCTTCATTGCTTCTTTAATTTAGATAAACCTACAGGAAACAAAATCACTTAGGACTTTCTCAAGGACTCTGCCGTGGTTGAGATCACGATGGAACGTGTTTTGACAAAAAAAAAACATTTTTCTTACACGACGTGCTAAGTCGCTCAAGATATAACCATTTACCGACACATTTCTGATCGCTTTCACTTTTGTTTTGCCCCTCGAGTAGATGCAATCTTTTTGAGGACAGCTTTTTCCTCTGTCAGAGGTTGCCGGTATTCCGTGTTCTGTATAAAAAAGTTCATTTCTCAAACTTTACTAATCATTTAATACGATCTGATACGTAGGTATTTTTCCCTTCAATACAGCCCATTGTCAGATTTGGCTCGTTAAGACTATCATCTAGGTGTTACGTAACCTCGTGAACGGTCATGATAAAAGGAAGAATTCCTGTCCACCATACAACTAGGTGATAGATTCCCGATAGCGAAAATCAAACTTATGAGGTCACATTTATGTAGACGTGTCAACATGTTCCTAAGGAAATTTCGTCACACATTTATTGTGTAGATTAAGTACTAATTACATCAACACATCGAGTCATCTTCAAACTGTGTATACCAAGCATACACCACAAACATTCGATTGTGTTTTACACGTTATTCTGACAGGCAATATTCCTGGGAATGTTGGTATAAAACGACTCCAAAGAATAGTATGAGTTAAAAAGATTATTGATGTTATAAGATCCACAAAAAGTCACTTTATACCTTAACAGTTAATCTAATATGTTGAATGATACGCAAAATTTGCACCTCAAGAGGGAGTTGAATCCACGTTTCACTCCTGCTGGAGGAGGAAGCTAAATTATACCATTCAAGGCCTTTGCTTTGCTATCACTTCATCTGCTATATGAGGTATCGAAGCTGCTAGAAACCATCGTCAACGGCTTCGGTGTGATAAGCACATTTCAACATTGAATACAGCTAGCAGCTAGTGGATAGATATTCTAGAAAAATTTCTAGATTCTGCTGAGAAGTTCGTTGAGAAGACTATTTTGATGCCTTATGACGAAGAAATAGTGATAGCACAACGGTGGACTCGAAGGTATGGTGGTAGCAATTGTCCCTAGCATGGATGAAACGCGAGTTTAACTCCCATCTACAGTAGAAAATTCTATAATCATTTACAGTCTTTGCATATGTAATTATAATAACATAACAGTGCTAATAGAGCTGTGAAATAGACGAGACTTTCTCGATCATATTGGATTGTTGTAATAAAGTCAATAACACTCATGGATTGAGGATGACAATTTCCTGCGAGAAATTTTCCCTTCAGCATAATAACACTTCATAACTTCTCAAAGGAAATGATTAACAACTTGCGAAAATAGTGGGGAGGACATATATATAGCTCTATCAAATAGCTCAAGTTCAAATTATTATCAATCAAGGTCTACGATTTATTTCATCTTTTCTTTACATAATTCAAAGTCGCATAATGTGCCCATTATGTCATTTCTTTCACTCGGCTTGTTGTCTCACATCTAAAAAAGACATCGAATTAGCCTGTGGATTCAGCTGCTACTTTAAGATTTTCCCTTCTCTATCACTACAACTCAATTTAATTCTTTTTAAAACGCAACTATATCCCTGTTACAGGTTTCCAGAATCCTTCACAAGTTCTTGCCGATTTTAGTGCAATGGAGAAATGTGTTTACAGGGAAATCTGATACCAATTTTCGAACTCTGAAAGAATGAGAACACTAGTTATCCTGTCACAAAGCGACCATGCGTACTCACTCGTTAGGTGATTAATGCGTTGATGCGCACATGGTTCTTGCGGGTAGGAGTCGTTCAAATAAAAGCAGGGAGCTCTCGACGCTGAGCAGTCATTAGAGATCTGACTACAACAAAGATTTACGATGTTTCATTGATGTAACGAGTCAGTGTCTTGTCTTCTTAGACAAAATGCCAATTTGCCATATCAAAAGGATAGAAGGGGGCACCATGGCCGAGTGGTTGTGATGCTGGTCACCGCGCGCATGGAGCCGAGCTCCACCCCCTCCCTTTTCCCGACTTCTCTCCGGCAGTCAACAGAAACGTCTTATGGAATGCCACAGCAAGGCTGTCCTCGAGATTGCAAGGAAACTTGCTCAACCTGTATTCTATACCATTTAAGAAGAAGACGAGGAACGAATTGAATGCTACAAGTACTGAGGCCCGCACAGTGGAAAAAAACACTGTGATAACGGATCACATAAAGTGCTAAAAAGTGGAGGGATAGAAAACTTGACGAACCTGGAGCGTGCTACAGAAAAAGTCACCGAATGGGTAGTGTAGGGCACCTTTAGTCACTGCGCTAGACGAGTCCTTATCTTTCATCTTTTTCTCCCATCGTCAATGCTGCGAGATTCACCTAGATCTGTGGATGCAATGCAAAGCGCGTGTTGTTCAACTGCGAATAGTCACTCATATTTCGAGGATTTTTGATCTTACCAAGGCAGCTAAGTAACCAAAGGCATCCCGGCTGGATTGTATATGTCATATTGGATAGGTGGCAAACAACTTTCTGAGTCAATATAACAGCGACTTCATAAAAGGCGCTGCACATGTTATAGACGGAAGAGACATAACAATCCTTTGAGTCGATTCAGCACCGACTGGAGAAAAAGCGCCGAGTTCAGTTATTTCTCCAACTGAGCAAGTAGACAGGGCTAAATCGACAAAGATGTTGGGCATAACACGTGACAAATATATTTTATCCATGATGAACACCACTATATTTGCCAGTAATGAGTGGGAGGATTGGCTAGACAATCGAACAAGTAATCATGTCTGCATAAATGGTAACATTCCCAACCACTGCGCTTTGAGCGTCAAAAGCTGTGAGTCATTTAGATAGAAGGAGTTGAAAGAAAGATTTGTTATCAGGACCAGAATCATGTTGTGAATCTGTTGAACGAAAGATTATTATTATTGGACTCAAACCCTGGTTTCCTTATTATCTCGTGCTCTATAGAACCCTTTTGTGGTCCATCATTCGATTCGGTTCGATCTCATAATCGAGTGATTGCGAAAACTCACTTTTCGCAAAAACTAAGTTCTATGAACACTCAATTCTGATCATTGTGGGTCTGAAGAATCCGCTGCCAATTGATAAGTCAGATATAGTAAGAACTCATTCCAGTCAGGCGTGAGCTTATCAATAAACCAACATACTAATCATATCAATTAAGCGTTGTCGAGCATTCTCCTATATGATCGAATCAGATACCTTGACAATCCAGGACTCTTATTTCTTACAATTTTTTAGTCCATTCGTCCTTGCAATCATACCACACTCAGCATTTCATGTGGCTTTTTTAATTACTGAATTAGGGAGGACTCAGGATTTATTGTTCTCGTTCATCCCACCAAGTTAGGATTCATGTTTCTTTATAAATTCAGCGCTATTCATAATATGACTACTCTCTGATCTCCCTGAACTGCAATGTCTCCTTCTTCACATTCCGTGCTCTTACTGCACCCATCCATCAATTTCAGAAGAGAAGAAAAGCGCCGCGGTCAACCAAAGCAGCTAGGTCAAGTGTTCTTTACAACGGTAATTTTTCAACCACCACTCGCAAAAGATCGCGTGTCCGCGTTTCTTACATTCTCAACAACTTAAAAGTCACCGATTCCGATGGAAGTACCAATGCTGGCAGAAATATTGTTGGTACGGCCTTCGTCCTAATCTGCAACAAGGAGGAGAAGCACCGTGGTTAACCGAAATAGCCAGTCTTTTTTAGAACGTTAATTTCTCCAACAGAACTCTCCAAAGATCACGTATCCGAGTCCTTTATACTCCCAAGAACTTAAAAATAACCGACTTCGATGAAGACACTACTGCTCGTGGAATTACGGTTAGCACAACCGTTGTACCAGTTTGCATCAGAAAAGAAAAACGTCGCGGTCAATCAAGGTATTCAGGTCTTCTTTAGAACGTGACATCGGCCAACAGCACTTCAGCAGACCACGTTGTCGCGTCCCTTACTCTTTCAAAAATTTGGAGAATTTACTATTTTTGATGGGAGAACTACTGCTACTAGGAAATGATCATTACTAATCTCACTGCACCGAACTGTAATGAAGAAGAAGCAGACCGCCATCTCGACCTATCTTCTTTACATCATGAATTCGGCCAACCGCACTCGTGACGGATTAAGTTACCGCCTCTCTTACTCTCACAACAACTTCCAGTAACCATTTTCCATAGGTCTATTACTACTTGTAGGAACTACTGTCTTTGTTATACAGTTTGTATCTCGTTACATTTCATTGCTACAATCATCTCTACGGTAGTATAATCTGTGTTGAATGAGATTCCAGTTAAAATCAGAACACCACGATTGCATGAAATACGATTATGTGCATTTATTGAACAGTTGCTAAACAATATTCATCCTTTCAAAGTCTTCCTCTCTATATCATGTTTGAACGAGTAGCGCAAATTAGTGATGAGGTGTATCAGAAAGAATTGTGATAACCGAGGAATTAGTTTGATGCCCTTTTCTAATACTCTCTTACAATCGATAAAGCAACGTCTTGGGTAACGCTTTAGCTCGGCTACATCCCAGATCGCAAGGAGAAACGTCGCAACTACCAACCTATGACATTCTAGCGAGATGAAAATCCCAAACACTAGCCGAAGCTACACATGGAATTTATGAAAGCCTGTGGAGAGGATAAATGCGGGGAAACGAATGAGGTGCAAAGACTCCTGGGATCCAAGAAGCTAATGTGATGACGTGTCGTGTACAAATAAATAAAAATGGGCATTTCAGTCTATTAAGCAAACACAGCAAGCATTTTCTCATCTGAATCACCGAGCACATGAAAAGTTTGTCTTCTAAGCGGAGACTTCCAAGAGTAAATCATTACCAGACATCACCGTTGCCTCAAGTAAACATCCGCCCAGTTCACAAAAGCTGGCGAATGCCTATGGTAAACTTCACCTGTTATGAGTTTCTTAGCGCCATGAATAGATAATTTAATCAGTTGAGTGGAAAATCTCCATAGCGGTCATGGTTCATCATGAAAACAAATCAGTCAAACGGACGCAGTCCCGATCACTTCGCTCTTTATCTCAAAAATTTTCGCCACAGAATGTTGTCAGGAAGCTCATAGATATGTGGAACTTCAATGCAAAGTGATGTTGCTCAACTTCACGATTATCACTTGAGCTCAAAAGGACGTAGTGACTCTTGTGAATCTGTTGAGCACTCAACATCAGGCATTGCAGTTTTTCTCACCTAATAGCCGTTGTCATGCTCACCGTGTTCCAAACAAATCCTCTGAGTCACAAGAGCGGCGAATAGATGCGTCATAGGACACGAAGCTCTCGAACCAGTTTATTCTCCACACCGGATGATTAAACGGATAAACCGACATAATTGTGCTGCAAAATGCACATTATAACTATGTTGTCTCGAACCAAGTCCACTATAATTATGCTCATAGATTTCAAATGTTCTGATGCCAGATAGCAAACTCTTCCTCGTCTCCTTTCTCTAGCTCAATGAGATTCGGGCAGAATTTTCTATGGCAAAGTAAGGCTGATGAATTCAGGATTCTCTGAGCTCAGACGAGAGAATTCGCGCAATATTTCAGAGAGCTAAGCAATTTCTTTGATTACTAAACTTATCTTACATAAGATCTTCCGCTTTGAGTGTTTTCTCAAGACCACAGCTCAAATTTAAATATGCCTGGTAATTGTTTTTTGAGCCACGCATGTCAGTGGTCTATTAAAGAGGGTTGACTCATAGAGCCCGATACACGTGTTTTGATCTTGCTATCTAGTCAGCCGAGCAGTTAGCCTTTCTCGTCTTTTGCCAATTCAGTGTGAGTACTTCAGTCCCCACACTAATCTTATCTTACATCATACTATCTTACATCAAATGTACTAACACGAGTGTGCGCATGAGTCACACATTCGCGTTATCATGCCGTACTATAAGATAGACTAGTGACGCTTCAAATGTCTTTACATGAGACTTGGCCTACTCTAACGGAAAATCAAGGAAAAAACTCAAAGAAGGGAATGTAAACTGATTGTTCTTGTTTTGGACGACCCGTCATCGCAATCTACTGGACGGATCCCAGCACTTTTTGCATTTAATTCGTCTCGTCGCATTCATCCTCCATGAAGTCTTCCAATGTTCTACGTTTTGCTTTGGCTGTTGCTTGAGAATTTTGTCCTTTATGTGTATCGTAGAATGCTGATGGGGTGACTGTTCATATACTCTTGGAGGTACTCGAGCAAAAGCGTTCCCTAAGGCGTTCGTTAGTTGCTTGAGAATTTCGTCCTTTATGTGTATCGTAGAATGCTGATGGGGTGATTGTTCATATACTCTTGGAAGTACTCGAGCAAAGGCGTTCCCTAAGGCGTTCGTTAGTTGCTTGAGAATTTTGTCTTTTATGTATATCGTAGAATGCTGATGGGGTGATTGTTCATATACTCTTGGAGGTACTCGAGCAAAGGCGTTCCCTAAGGCGTTCGTTAGTTGCTTGAGAATTTTGTCTTTTATGTATATCGTAGAATGCTGATGGAGTGATTGTTCATATACTTTTGAAGGTACTCGAGCAAAGGCGTTCCCTAAGGCGTTCGTTAGTGGTGTTGGACGAGGGCGCGAACCAACGCATCACTTATTGAATCGTTTTCTGGTACGCAGCATCACTAGTCGCTGCGCTACTTCGTCTCCATTTATTACATTCTAGTGATTCTAGTGAGGTGATCAAAGCAATTATTCATGCAATTTTGAGGGTAGTCGAGCTAAGGCGTTCCCTAAGGTGTAGATTAATTTTAAGGGTATGTGGGGGGATCATGCGAACCAGCGCATCACATCTGAAATCGGCTTTTTGCCCTGCACCACTAGTCACTGCTGTAGTCTGCCTCTGTTTATTATATTCTAGTGATTTCTAGTTGATCGAGGAGATGGTTCATGTAATTTTGGAGGTATTCGAGGAAAGACATTACCTAAGGTATTCGCTAATTGATTCCATGGGAATACTGAGAAGGGCGCGAACCAGTGCTCATTTATAAAATTGCTTTCTGATACATTGTATCACTAACCACTGCTCTACTTCATCTCCGTTTATTACATTCTAATCGTTTCTGATTACTCTCATAAATTTTCAGTAGGTTTACACACGTACGTTTGATAGTGGAAGAAATGATAGATCTCGTCCACTTATAACCCACATGTAAATTTTTTTTTTTCAAAGATCTTTTGGGTTTAAACATATGAATCACGCAAATTTCTACATCTGTTCTTTGGCACTGGGGCCAATTCGTCGCCGAATGTATTAGAAAATTCGTCGAAAAAAAAAAGGATTTTTGAAAATTTGCTGCAAAGATAGATTTTTTTTACTCTGCACATCCCGCTCAGCAACTGTTCAGCTTCGCTAAGCCGAATGTTATAACACAGAAAAACCTCTCCAACAAATTCGTTCACGACCTTAAAACGTGTTCCCTAAGGTGTTCGTTGACCTACTGCAAGCGGATGTGTGGGGAGGGCGCGAACCAGCACACCACACATCAAATCGACTTTCTGCTCTGCACCACTAACTACTGCGCTGCTCACCTCCATTTATTATATTCTAGTAATCTGAGAATACGCTCATAAGGTCTGCCATAGATTTACGCACTGGATTTCACTCATTACCCATATGTGACTCATTTTAGCGCCTTTGGGTTAGAACATATGTAACCAGGCAAATTTTCAAGCCTGTTGTTTAGCCTCGAGGCCAAGTTCATCGCTGCATGCATTATGCATTGAAAAATTCGTCGGAAAAAAGGATTCTCCTATTTTTTCGATGCAATGAAAAAATTTTTTTATTTTGCTCATCTGCTGAGCAACTGTTTAGTTTCACTTAGCCCAATGCTGCACATAAAAGCACGCTCAATAAATCTGTTTACCACAAAATAAACAGTTGTCAGTAAAAATGGAGATCAATTGAGACCACCTGAGATCAAATCAGCCAGTGGGTGGGCGGTCACGTGCGCTGCGCAAACGTCCCAGTGATGGGAATGTTTATGTTCGCCTACGGTTGTGGTCCCATATATAAGCCGACCTCGCCCCCCGTAACCATCACATTGAGTCATCCTAGCATAACTTGACTCATCCGTGACCCTGTTACTGTTTACTTTTCCATAAAACCCCGATCGATACTCTCTCGTTGGGCGTGTTTATAGCTGAACCATCGATGCCGTCGTCAACAATCGTTGCACTACTGCTCGTCGCCGTTTCTGTCATTGCGACCACCAACAGCACCGCTATGTCAGGAATGGTTGGAGGTCACGTCGAGCAGGATGCCAGCGACCCGGCCTACATGGTAGGTCACATAGTCTGACCCAATAGCAATCGTCTCTCCTTACTAGTAATCTTATTGATTTTCTAAATTCTCAATAAGCTTTGAATCCTTAATTAAAAAAATCCTGTAGGTTCATCGTTTCTGAAGAGGACGAAGACGTCGGTGGGGTTAGCCCACAGAGAGGTTTCAATTCTAACCCCTCGTGTAAGCTCAGTAATTAAAAAAAACCTATCATTCCTAACCTTTTGCCGACGATGAGGCTCATTTTAACCCTCGAGTTTCAGAAGTCATGTTGGCTCAAATAATAATGAAAGGATCTATTGAAATTTGAGCGTGGTCTTAATAAAGCACTCGAAGGAAAGGTGTAATATGATAAAAATACCAGCCAGCTAGCAATCGAGTGCGAAAACACTCTGTGTTAGGTGAATGTTTCACCTGACAAAGAGTGTAAAGCGTAGGTCATCGATAACTACATATAAGGAGTGTGACGCTCCCGAGAGAACTGACTATGAAAAGATCGACAGACGACGGGTTCTGCCCGGCTGATGAGTCTGTAAGGACGAAACACGTGTCTCGGGCTATACAAGAGCCTTTACCAGACCACATGACACGTTGGCTCAAATAATAATGAAAGGGTCTTTTTTTCGTTGCACAGAGGGTTTTATTTGGAATCTAAGTAACCATTCGAAAGCTGAAATCTCGGGAATTCCGAAATTTTACTTGGTTTTCAAAAGACTTTTGTACTACGCTGTAGCAGCAAAAACGAGGTCATGTTCCGAACTCGGTTTGCCTAATTTTCTCGGCTAAAGTCTGTGGATCGCGTTTTGTTGGATTCCACTAAGATCATTAGATAGCCCAAATCTCGACGAATTCGAAACCTAAACTGATTTTTGAAAAAATTCTCATTGCGCACCGTGAGAGCGAAAACAAAATTGCGTTTCACATTTGGAGTTTTCTTTGGATATAGGGGCTATACACAAACAAGAAGTATACAGACGTGTAGAGAAAATCATGTACTATCGGATTCTTACAAGAATTTGAAATAATTTCAAAAAATAAAACGAAAATAGAAAATAATTGAGTGGAAATCGCGTGCTTCCGACATTATCGATTATGCTGCCGTCCGCAAAGGTCTATCGATGTGAGGTAGTTTTTGATGAAAAGCGGCTCCAGAGCATTATGCCTTGAGTTTTCTAATTGAACGTCAAGTTTCCGTCCCCGTGTAGATCAAGAATTCAATCAGTTAGGAAGGTTGATCTTCCCTTTAGACGCTTAGAACGTTTAGGTATATATAGTAGAGTATCAACAACTTTTTCGTTGGTTTTCATCCCAACTTTGTGACTTTTGTAAATATTTACAAGGAGTGTTTTTACCTAATCAAATGGGAAATTTAGAGAAATTCATCGATTTCCTGACAAATTATTGTCCGTATTTCTGGAAATTTTCCAAATAACATGTTCACGTTTTCCAGGAACGTGCAAGGAAAGCTGCCAAAGTTCTCAATGACGCATCAAATGAAGGACCGAATCATATGATGCCAATAAAGGTGAACAAACAAATAACCGGAGTTTCTATGGTTCCGTTTTTTTTTTTCTTGACAGAAAAAGGAAAGAAAAAAATATTTATTGCTGATAATCCACAAAAATTCCTTATTTTATCGCTTTTATACGCTCCGGATAGTAGGAGACGTGAATTCAACTCGAGCTTCAAAGTTTTTCATATCGCTAAAAATATTGGATACTTGTTAGTAGTTGTATTTGGTGGAGTAGCAGTTGTAGTACTTGGCAGATCTGCGTTGTTGTCAAGAAGAATGATCAGAATGGCTCCAGCAACCATAACGATCCACAGTAACCAAAATGCCGAGAACACGGAGACCCTGAAATGTGTAGTGTAACCCCTCAAAGTTTTTGTGGCTTAGATTTCAAGTCATCGAAATGCTGACGTACCTCCAAATTTTCCAGAATCTGCTTTGTCTAGCCAGTTCTAATTGCTCTTTGGTTAGCCCTATAAGAGGCTTTGAGTGCAGTTCTTCATGCTAGAACGAGAAATATGACTTAGGAGTGGAGAAGACGTCATGATTATTTGAATTCCGGCTTTATTCCAATTCCGGCACAACCAAATGATCGCATACTTTTCTTTGATCAAGCGAGAAAAAAGAAAACAAAGTTGAAAAGAATTTATCTATTTGGATAAGCTCCGACGCAATTCGTCTTCTCTTGACAAGGTGACTGATCTGAGCCGATGCTTCACAGTCGTTCGTCTTCGATGTGGCCTTCGGCTCTTCGGAGGAGGAGCACCTTTATCAGCGAACAGTGAGTATCATCAGTGACTAGTCTGTTTAATGGAAGCATTGCCTGGTGAGGTTCTCATCGAGGCGGTGCCTATCTGATCTAAAGGAGATCCGACTTGATCAACTAAAGATACGAGGGCAAACGTCTGTGGAGCGTCGGATCGGACCAATCGGCTCTGAAGAAGACGAAGTGCGTTGAGACGCTAGCCGAATAAATAAGTTCTCTGTCAACTTCGTCCTTTCGCTTAACTAAGGGAGAGATTTTGAGCTTATTTTCTTTGAAGGCTTGTATGAATGGGGCGAATGCATTGTCTTTTATCGTATTACAATGCCATTTGTCGCTTCCTTAGTTGGTAGAAAACAAAATACCTTCGTAGAATCATATCTTGTCGATTTTTGATCCATCTCCATTGTCGAGGCGCTGTGCGACATCGTCGATTCCGGAGGAAAACTACGCCAAGGAGCTTATCGTGGTGGAAGGTGACCAGAAATTAGTTCCACATCTATCTGAGTGCAAAGATAACTCTAACGCTAGAAGCACTTGTCGATTTCTAATGGCATTATGCAGTTTCTCTGAGAGTATCTTGATCGAAAATAGAATTGGATGTAATAAGAACGAGTTCCCTTGGCGATTTAAGCATCACCATTTTAATTCTTTGTTAAAAAATCTTTCAAATATTTGCTCAAAAGTGCATCAAAATCGATATCAAGAAAGTCAAAAGCAAAAGCCCTTTTTGTGGCAAGAGAGTGCCTGCTGATAGCTTGTTGCTGACTGATAACGACAAAGAATAATGTCCAAGACGTTCCTGATCGATAGGAGGATGATTTTCGTGGATTTCTTCCAGGTTCTGAGCGCTAAGAGTCAAGTGGTTGCCGGTGTCAAGTATACCTTCCAAGTGCTCTATGGTGAATCGAATTGCAAAAAAGGAGTGAGTATTACTTACTACTTCAAACTCGGTAGTAAAATAGGCAAAATCTAGGATTTTTATAAATCCAATGATGTAGAGTGGTGTGCAGAAACGTTTGCATCAGCCGGGATTTGAACTCAGATCTTCGAACGAGCGAGCGTCGGTGCTGGAATGGTTTAGCACATGCTCCTGGAAAGAGTAAGATCTGGGTTCGAATCCCGGCTGACGCAAACGTTTTTGCACACCACTCTACATCATTGGGTTTATAGGAACATCATATCGCCGCAATAGGCGGTCGAATAAAACAATTCCTAGGGTTTTTGTTTGAATACTGCAAGCTTTGGTTGTTTCAGTAAAAAATCAGCCCAAAGCAAACAGATAAACTCACATGCTTTGAAAAATTCACCATATTCGCATATTTTTAGTGGTACACTATATTGTGGGTGGTATATTGTGTCATATATATATATATATATATATATATATATACATATACATATATATATATATATATATATATATATATATATATATATATATATACGTGGAATATTGTATATTCAGGATTACTCTGCGGCCGATCTGAATGCCACAAATTGCACACTAAAATCGGGTGGAAGGCGCGCTGTGAGTTTTGTTTTCCTAGTAGGCTGCTTTTAAGCAGTATCTGAGAAATTAGACATTTTTTTGTCGAACGTAGAGATTGCGTTATTTTCATTTAGCTTTACGACGTTGAACTGTTTGAGAGGCCATTTGAGAACTTTGAACAATACAATGTGACGAAGATTAGAGACTGCAAATGAAGAGATATAAACAGTTCTCAATTTCTTCAAATTTAACTTTCTGCATTTAATGTTAATTGAAGTGTACTGTTTCTCTTTTTACGTACTATCTGTATAATGACCTCACATCTATAACTAATAAATGATTATCAAAGCATGTCTTTTTCCAATGTAAATCGGCTCAAGTCAACATTTCTCTCGGAAAACACCAACGCCTATATCTTTCTTCACGTAGCTGCTTCTCAAAGTTGAATTCGTCGAATTTCTTGTAAAAAGTAGGGCTGGATAGAGGCTTTTTTTTCAATAGAAGTTTAGTAGTCATTCGAAACAAAAACTCGGCGTTTCATCACTGAGCTTGTTTCCTCTTGAAAAAGGTGATTTCGAAGCTAGATTTGGTTTTTGATGAGGTTTCGTAGTGAGCTCTAGGAACGAAAATATTGAACATTTTTCTTATTCGGACTTTTCTTCGCCTACAAGTGTTATATATAATCAGGAAGTATATGAGCGTGTAGAGAAAATTATGTAGTATCAGAATATCACATGAATCCCAAAGATTTCTCCAGAACGAAGAAAGAACGTTTTATTTCTAACGCGTGCCGCTTGCATAAATCGATCAACTGCCATCAGCAAAGTGTCAAACGCGTTAGGGGATGCATACTCATAGATCTTTCTTATGATTCCTATAAACTTAACATCCTTTCATCCGAACCATAAGAAGATATAGATAAAGCTCTTGGTGTCGATCAATACGTGAGGGATGCGCCAAGCATTCGTCTTCAATTTTGAAATTCGTTTGAGGTGATAGAATGCATGTGTGGCCTTTACATTGACTCGCAGTGGCCTCTCGCTGTATCGAGTCACTGTTGCTTATTCGACCCGACAGGCATGAGACCAGTCTGGTACCAATTTACCGACCCTGGAGGGATGGATGGCTTGGTGAGCTATGAGCGCGAGTACGAACCATTGACCTCGTGCGACCTAGAGCGCTAACCGCTGCGCCACATGCGCTCTATCTAAGCCACATGGTCTCATTTTTACTTATCTACATTTAACGAAATCTCATCATCCTGTTGAATGGTGAATACCCTGCTTGATAGCATCTCGGCACCACGCGTGATTGGGAGTGGCCACAGCACTCGAAATAGCCTTCCCTATTCGAGCAAAATAGTATTTGACTATTCTTGGTCCTCTCGATTTTGTTTTACTTTTGACCGCTTCATTTGAGTGTTGATAGAAAGTCAAACAAGAATTGGAGTAGGCATGGGTTTCTGAAGTTCAAACAGATTCAAAAAATCTTTCGTCCCGATTGTTTCTTAAGACCACAGCTCAAACTTCAATATGCTGATAATCATTTTTGAGTCACGCATGTCAGTGGTCTATCAAAGAGGGCTGACTTATAGAGCCCGATGCACGTGTTTCGATCTTGCGGTCTTGTCAGTCGGGCAATCACCCTTTCTCGGCCAATCCTGGTGTGGGTGTTCCAGTCCCCACACTATGAGTTAGCGACGACGAACGTTTTACACTCTATGTCCAGTGAAATTCTCACCGAACACAGGGCGTTGTACACTCGATCGTTCTTGGCTACTATATTCAATATATTGTATCTTTCGTTTCAACTGTTTTCTTAAGACCTCAGCTCAAATTTCAACATGCCTGATAATCATTTTTGAGCCACGCATGTCAGTGTTCTATTATAGAGGGCTGACTTGGGTGGGGAATGGAGTACCGCACAGGATTGGCAAAAGACGAGAAAGGGTAACTGGCCGACTGACGAGATCGCAAAATCGAAACACGTGTATCGGGCTCTATAAGTCAGCCCTCTTTAATAGACCACTGACATGCATGGCTCAAAAAAATGATTATCAGGCAGATTCAAAAAAGTTCTGTCGTTTTCTGTTGCACCATATGTGCGTCCATCTTCACATTTGCTATTAAGCGTCCCACAGTGATCCCGCAATGAAGTAACTGAATTAGAAAAATTAAGATCCGTCACTTTCAACAGATGAGCTAGATATTTTCAACAGAGCTCAACAAGCTATTCATGGCTACATTATACTAAAAAAAATCATAGAAATAAGTGGCTCATGCATATAGTGCGGTAATTTCCGTGTCTCGCAAGTGTAGAGAACAAATCGGCAACTCTATAGCTGGATTAGCACGAATGAAGACTGTGCAAATGATTCATCAAAAGCGATGTGTGAAAGAATGTGATTTCCTGAGGCGTGTATCGCAGTAGTTAAAGGTATTTTGAAAAAGCACAGGTTTTCTCAGTTCAGTTCGGCTTAGAGGGGAAATCAAGCAGCTGTCACAGAATACGATTAATACTGGAATTTTCGCAGGGTAGTCAGTTCACTGATGCCATTAATTAGTATCTTGTAAGAATTGGAGTGTAGAACTCACTCTACACGCCAGGAGATCGAAAATAAGGTGGGCCGGACACGTGATGCGCTTCAACGACAACCGATGGACGAGAGCCGTTACCCACTGGATTCCTCGGGATATCAAGCGCTCTACAGGAAGACTACCGACCCGTTGGTCCTTTCTCTTCACGAAAGCTACAGAAGAAAGATGTGATGCTCAGCGAATCCCTAGAGCGAGGAGGACCTACTGAGATACTCTTGCACGCGATAGGGAAACATGAAAGTGTTGTTGGTACCCGCTCGAGTCACTCGACGATCAGCGGGACGACAGGTGATACGCGTGAAAAATTGGAGTCTCAAAAACAAACCTCAATACGATTCCTTAAGTGATGAATCGAAATGTCCCAACACGTGATTTTTTGATTGCAATAGTCCCCGATATTGTGATTTTTACTTGACAGTGATTGTGTAAATCGCTCATAGTCGCTTACCTCTTTATAGGAGGAATAGGAGCTCACGAGAGATTGGCTAAAGGCGAAGGGCCAGCCTGACTGACGATGTTGCAAGGCCACGAGTATCGGGGAGTACAAGAGCCCATTAACAGACCACTTGACGTGTTGGCTCAAATAATAATTATGCGTTTTCTACATGATTTTCTTCTCTTTCAGCATGCCTGATAGTTATTTTTAATGCATTTATGTGGTTTGTTATGAACACTTATGCAGTGCCATACACGTGTTTTGGCCTTTTACAGCCTCGTCCAGTGCCATTCGTCTTAGCCGTCTTAGCCAATCCACTCAGAGGGAACCCAACCCCCTTAAATTCAGTCATATTTTCACTTACTCATTCACTGATATTTACACTTATTCATTCAGTGATATTTTCAATCAATGGATCGCGTGAATAGCACGTCTCTCTCTTTTTCTATTTGAGGGACTGGGTTCTGTGGATTGGCTAAGACGAAAGGCTCTGTGCTACTGACGAGGCTGTACAAAACCGAAACAAGTGTATAGTACTGTATAAGCGCCCATAACAGACCACATGCATGGCTCAACAATAACTCTCAGGCATATTAAAATTTGAGCGTGATTTAAAGAAACACTCGGAACGAAAGGTACGATATCCTTATAAGACTAACAGAGAAGTTGCTCGACCAGAATTCGGCACGTCAATGGAGTGTGAAGATCGCAGATTGTCTGTTGGTGTCGAATCCACCCACAAAGCTCGCCACCACTATGGAAGCGGCTACAAGGCATACGAGTGATGCGATATCATGTATGACTAAACTTGTACGAGATCCTTATGTCGACTTTTCACCGACAATCATTCCTTTGATGTGAGTTGCCGTAGTCGCACCAAGTAAACCTTAGTGAAGTGAAGTAACGCTCACAGTTGAGTAGCCTCACTTAGCAGCTTTGCTTTTATAGAGGACGGTTGTAGGTTGACTGCTTGCCAGATGATTATGGTAACACATATGGAGAAAACTGATCCTGCAGTAATGCAGTCTTACATAGAACGAGTTTTGGAAACTGAAGGTACCCAAGTGTTACTTCACAGTGTAGTTCCCATGGTCGGCTCGTATCAGTCCTACAGTCCAAAAGTGGTGAAGTGGGGGGGTAAAGGTGTTTTTGAAAAACATTAATTCTCGTCAAACGGACATGTGAAAGTGTTAGCCCGCAAGTCATGTGAAGACTGTCCATCTCAAGATACTGCTATCACCATTCTCTCGGTGTTCGATGGACAGTGTGGTCTTGATTTCTGGGTAGTACATTAGGATAGAAAGCGTCGGCAGCGAGAAAGCAAAAATAAAGTCAGATGCTTTTCTGGTTTTTCTCCATTCCAATCTCATTACTCATGTGAACTCCACAAACTTCTTATTTGATCATTTAGTGTACTACCGTCTAGATTTAGGTTCACAGTTGGAGTATTTGTTATAAGACTGATTGGAGTATCAGAAGGACATTCGTGTCTGACGAATATTATGTTTGGTACATTCAGTCTAAAGTGAATGTTTCCAAATGCCACCTGCAGTCGACCAATAGTTGGTCTGCGAATTTCATCAATCTCATCATTGTACGGACGATTTCATCAGCTATGCTGTAACACCGTAACATCATCCTTCACTCTAATATTATCCTATGAGAATTTTAATTGAAAATGAAGGGTTTTGTGTATGATGTTGATGCATAGTGACACATTCTAGATCACTAGTTATATGAAGCTTCCACTAGCTTCCCTTTCGTTGCCAAAATCGACGACGATTTTGATTATGGATATAGCGACATTTTGAGCACGTAAACTTTTGATATCTCGCAGTTATGTTCTATCGTGGGGAACCTTTTCACTTGCCGAATTTGTTCGAAAGACTGTTTTTTCGGCTATTCGTGTGTTATCAGATAACGCGTCTCACCCAGTGCTAGAGTTGATTTGCAGTACGCAATGCATTGGTCTACGATTGTATCCCATGCTCTGAACTCGCAACACCGTCCATTCCCTTGAGGTAGGAAAACTGATCAAAAAGCTTATATGCCAGATAAGGCGTACTAGATTGAGGAAAAAGGACCAACACATGCAAAAAAAATTGATGTTATGCTTGTTTCATACATAGATTTAGGCCTCAGCAGGAGTGGTGTGTTGCGCATTCGACCCGCTCAATGATTACCATCATTGAGAGTTTGATGTAAGTATTTCTGTTTGTTAATATAATTATCGATGTGATAAACGTAATAATTCCTTCAAATGAACAAATTCATCTGTTTATACAATATTTCTCTAAGGTTGAAATATCTGGAAGAATTGACAGACTTTCTACTCATCCTGTGTACAAGATTTACTAGTTTTCTTATAAACGCCTGCGGCTTTTGACACAATTTCATTTACTTCAAGTATTTTATTAAGACCACACTTAAAACTTCAATAGATCACTTCATTATTTTCTTGGCATTACCTTTGTTAACATTTTCCCTTTTACATCGTAGGCTCAATGGACTTTTCTTTGTATTTTTCAAACTTGATGAAAGAGTAAAATTTACACCTGAAAACAAATTTATAATACACTTCACAAGATGAATTGCGTAAAATAGTGGAGAACCTGTCAGAACTACAACATATTTCAAAATGAGTACTGAAAATTGCAGGAGTAGAAACAGTGAGCAGTTACAAGTACAGGTCGAAATGGCTACTTCGCTTGCGAAAGCATCTAAAGTGATCGTACCGGTATTATTTATGCAGGCTGAAGGAAGGAAGTGATGTGCGGCCGACAAGATATAAATGAGACTTACCGTTAATCCACATATTCCTTTGATTTTATCCTTATCACTGTTATCAACACTATGTTTACTTTTAGAATCATGTCTATTCATGATATTTGTTTACCTCTTTTGAAGACCTAAATAGACTACAGGCGCGAATTTTGTTCATTTGTATGAATCACTGCTATCAATCAAAAGTCGGTGATGCAACGGTTACCATGCGCTCCCGGAAAGAGTGAGATCTGGGTTCGAATCTCGGCTGAAGCGAATGTTTTTTTACAGCACTCCACATTATTGGGTATAACACCACAAATGGCGGTCAAATAAAAAGAATTCTGACTGAATCATCTCAAACGATTGTAATTTTAGACCTAGTGATGTCATGTGATGTGCAATACTTTAGCATCAGGCGGTACTCGAACTCGCAACTCGACAAAGGGCTCTGTCCGAATGACGAGACTCTAAGGTCGAAGCATTTGTATCGTGTTGTGCGAGAGCCCATAGCATACCACATGACATGTTGCCTCAGACAATACTTATGTGATATATTGGTTTTTGAGCGTGACACTCAAAATAAAGGTATAATTTTGCACAAATACCAGCCGAGAGCATCCGAATGTCGGAAATTGCGATCTTGCGATTTTTCACTTAGCGCCAGTACAGTGTAAATCGTTCATCGTCACTTACCTCTTTGTAGGGAGATTAGAGAATCTCGAGATGATTGGCTAAAGACTAAAGACGATGGGTTCTGCCCGACTGACAAGACTGTATAGTTGAAACACGTGTATCGCGCTGTACAAGAGCCCATTGACAGACCACATGACACATTTTCCCCTTAGAGCAAGAGTGTTCGATTTTTCTTTACGTATACGAATTATGAATAACTCGTAGAAAATTAGCAAAGGCGATATATCAAGGCGGTGAAACTGGAAGAGAGTGGCCATGGAAAGGATTCGGAAGATGGTCTGGACCGGCATTTGCGCCAGTGGAAAGAACACCCATTGGTGTTCATCAAGAGATACGTCGAAATCAGCGCTGTCAGCAGCAGCAAGATTCACAGAGCATACTGGAGTCTTGAAGTACTCAACACTTTGGCACCGACAGATCTGTGGTTTGATGGTAAACGGCCACAACTACTCGCACGTGGTCACACTGAATTATTTTAAGAGTTGGAACTGCAGAGATACAAAAAATAGCCTTGAAGCCATCAACTAAGTAGTGCGTCGAACACGCAGAGTAGAGAGGCATGTCCAGTGGCAATGGTTGCAACAATGAATAAGGTTTTTTGTGAAGTATAAATGAGTGCATAAAAACGAATGCCTAGAGAACGTTGAAAAAAATCTGTTCTACAATTATATCTAGATCAGAGTCCTAAATTATACACTGATAAATCAGTTTCAATGAGTTTCCCATGAGCTGGTATCACATGCATTGTACAACTTAATTTCTGACGAATTACTCATTGTTTTCTGAATTCCAGCTACAACGATAAAATTTGAGAATTTTATAGAACAAACCGTTTGAAAATCAATAAATCTAAACCAAAAAAATTTTCATACGGCATATAATAATTTGTCAATTGTCAGCAACAGTATAAGTGCATATTGGAAGACTGCTTTTTATTACAACTAAGAGTCATATTTTCATCATAAGCATACGGACGTCTAGAGAAAACCGTGAAGTATCGAAGTATCACAAGATACCTAAGCTTTTTCCTTATGAAAAAGAAAATTCCAATTTAATAACAAAAACCGCGCGCCGGCCACAAATCGCACTGTCGG
The DNA here is from genome assembly GCA_019055375.1 of Parelaphostrongylus tenuis. Classification (NCBI taxonomy): domain Eukaryota; kingdom Metazoa; phylum Nematoda; class Chromadorea; order Rhabditida; family Metastrongylidae; genus Parelaphostrongylus; species Parelaphostrongylus tenuis. The sequence continues at coordinate 168,542 of JAHQIW010006470.1, forward strand.
CAATTTCAAGTGTAGTCACGAAAGGGTTAAAGTTTAACGGAAAAGCTTCGTCCCTTGAAAGATCGGAGCAAACACGCATGTGCAATATAAAATATGCTCCATCCGCAAAAAGTCGACCATATCATTCTTGATTTGCACATTTGAGTATTTCTGTAAAGCCTGAGCAAAACCTTTACGATAGTGCCTACGGAAGTGTAGGTTTGGTGTGGGAATATTTGAAATACGATATTTGCTTCATTAACATTGCTTTCTTGTGCAATAAACGGTCGAGATTAGACTGCAGTAATAATACCCTTACAATTTTTTTGAAATCCTAGTTCGTCTTTCAGTTTCAGCCTTTTTGTATATGAATTGTCTCGAAGTTCATGTAATTACGTGCGACCCCTACGCCACGTATGATTGACCTGAGCTGGTGAGAAACGTAGACCGAAACAAGCAATGTTTTATAAAAAGGTACCCACTAACTTTACTACCCATTATTTACTTTACTGTAACTCATTACATTTTCGTTGACAGCATTTCCCGAAGCGGCACGATTATTCAAAGGGCCTTGAGGCATATCAGTGAGAGGAAGCAACGAATCGAATGCAAAAAGTGCTAGGATTCAGTTCCGGTTGATCCTACAAAACCGTTAAACGTCTTCACCTCAGTCGTCGTTCCATTATGGCAGACAGTTTGGGAAGGCTAACTAATGTTGTTTTTAATTGAATTTATAGATGAATTTTGAATTTCGAGCGAATGTTAGGAGCTTATTTCTCAACCCTATTTTGGGTTGTAGTTGCCTACGTTGTAGCGCTCCGTGTTTTTCGTAGCAACGTGCTGACAAGCATTTCTAAAGTGCAAGTTATCTTCCTGATGATTGAGGTTCAGATCAAACCATTTGTTGACAGCTCGTTTGAACATGTGTCGCCGACACACTGAGGCAAGCGAAGAGGCATTCGGAAAGGGTGAGATACGAGTTCGATTTTGACCTTAGGTTTAAGGTTTTACATATCACTTCACATTAGTGGATTTATAGTTATAACATGAATCACTGCTAAAAACCGCTTGAATAACTATTTCTTGTCGATTACATATATTCAGGAGATGTCAGCATAACTGGATTCGACGCCGACGTGCTCATCAGGCGAAACCGTTGACGATTGACGACTGCTGACAGAATCGATACGTTCTATTGCAGAAAGAGTGGTATATAACACGAAATCGGTTATGCAGTAATTAGCACGAACCGCCAGAAAAAAGATGCAGGTTAACTCCCGCTTTAGATGCAAAGTTTTTCGTATAAATGAATTAATTAGAGATATAGTCATAGCATCATACCACTAATTAAAGCAGGTAAATGTAGATTTTGTTGCCGTTACACAAACTCAAACTGTCTGCCATGATGGGGCGACTACTGAGGTGAAGACGTCTAATGGTTTTGTAAGATCAACTGGAATTGAATTCTAGTACTTCTTGCATTTAACTCGTCGCTTCCTCTCATTGATAGACCACAAGGTTCCTTTGAATAATCGTGCTACTTCGGGAAATGTTGTCAACGAAAATTTACAGTAATGTAAATAGTGCGTAGAAAAGTTAGTGGGTACCTTGCAATAAAACACTGCTTGTTCGGGTCTACGTTTCTCACCAGCTCAGGTAATTCATAAGGTATAGTGACGTACGGTCGCGTGTAGTTTACATGAGCTATGAGACAGTTTATATATAAAAAGGCTGGAACTGAAAGACAAACTAGGAATTCCAAAAAAGATGTAAGGGTGCTGTTACCACAGTCGTATTCTCAACCGTTTATTGGACAAGAAAGCTATGTTAAAGAAGTTGATAGCGTATTTCGGATATTCGCACACCAAACTTCCAAATTCCGTAAGCGCTATCGCGTAAGGTTTTGCTCAGACTTTACAGAAATACACAAATGTGGAAATTAAGAATGATATGATTGACTTTTTGCGGACGGAGCATGTTCTATATTGCAAGGTGTGTTTGCTTCGATCTTTCAATGGGCGAAGCTTTTTCGCTATACTTTAACCTTTTCGTGACCACAGTTGAAATCGCCGACAGTGCGACTTGTGGCCGGCGCGCGATTGTTGTTTAATTGGAGATTCCTTTTTCGTGAGGAAAAAGTTTAGGTATCTTGTGATACCTCGCTACTTCACGATTTTCTCTACACGTCAGTACACTTATGATGAAAATATGACTTTTATCTGTAGTTAAAAGCAGTCTTTCAATATGCAATTACACTGTTGTTGACAATTGACAAATTGTTATATGTCGCATGAAAATTTTTTTGACTTAGATTTATTGATTTTCAAATGTCTTATTCTATACAATTCTCAAATTTTACCGTTGTAGCTGGAAGAAAGAAAACAATGAGAATTTCGTCAAAAATGATGTTGTACAATTCATGTGATACCAGCTCATCGGAAACTCATTGAAGCTGAATTATCAGTGAAATTTAGGAGTCTGATCTACATATAATTGTAGAACACATTTCCTTTCATCGTCTTCTAGTCATTCGTTTTATGCATTCACTTATACTTCACAATAAACATTATTCGTAATTGCAATCATTGCCACTGAGCATGCCTACTTATTCCACGTTTTCGACGTATTACTTAGTTGACTGCTTCAAGGCCAATTTTTGTACCTTTCCAGCCAGTTCCAGCTCCCAAAATAATTCAGTGTAATCACGTGAAAATAGTTGTGGCCGTTTACCATCAAACCACAGATCTGTCGGTGCCAAAGTGTTGAGTACTTCAAGACTCCAGTATGCTCTGTGAATCTTGCTGCTGCTCACAGCGCTGATTTCGACGTTTCTCTTGATAAATACCAATGGCACCTTTCCGATGGCTCAAATGCCGGTCCAGACCATATTCCAAATGCTTTCCATGGGTACTCTCTTCCAGTTTGAACGCTTTGATATATCGCCTTTGCTAATTTCTACGAATTATTCATATTTCATATACGTAAAGAAGAATCAAAGACTCTTGCTTTAAGGAGAAAATGTGTCGTGTGGTCTGTCAATGAGCTCTTGAACAGCCCGATACACATGTTTCGACTATACGGTATCGTCAGTCGGGCAGAATCCGTCGTCTTTAGTCTTTAGCCAATCATCTCAAGATCCTCTATTCTCCATACAAAGAGGTAAGTGAGGACGAACGATTTACACTGCATTGCCGTCAAGTGAAAAATCATAAGATTGCAGTTTTCGACATTCGATTACTCTCGGCTGGTAATTGTGCAATACTGCAATATTATACCTTTATTTCTAGTGTTTTATTAAGACCACACTCAAATTTCAATATATCTCATAACTGTTGTCTGAGCCAACATGTCATGTGGTCTGCTAATGGGCTCCTGCACAACACTATACTCGCGCTTCCAACTTAGAGTCTCGTCAATCGGGCAGAGCCCTGTCGAGTTGCGGGTTCGAGTCCCGGCTGACGCTAAAGTTTTGCACATCACATGACTTTATTAGGTCCACAATTACAATCGTTATAAAACTTATTTAGTCAGAATTCTTTATATTACTTGCGGTGGTATGATGTAACAGTATACCCAGTAATGTGAAGATTCGAACCCAGATCTCACTTTTTCCGGGAGCGTATGCTAACCGTTGCACCACCGACTTTTGACTGATTGAATTGATTCATACAATGAACGAAATTCTCGCCTGTAGTCTATTTAGGTCTTTAAAAGAGGTAAACAAATTGCATGAATAGACATGATTTTGAAAGCAAACGTAGTGATGATAACAATGATAAGGATAAAATCGAAGGAGCATGTGGATTTTCGGTGAGTCTCATTTATATCTTGTCCGCCGCACATCGCCTCCTTCCTTCAGCCTCAATACATAATACCGGTACGAATACTGTAGATGCTTTGGAAAGCGAAGTAGCCATTTTGACCCATACTTGTAATTGGCTCATCGTTTCTACACCTGCAATTTTCACTAGTCATTTTGAACTATGTTGTAGTTCCGACAGGTTCTCCACTATTTTACTCAACTCATCTTGTGGAGTGTATTTTCTCATGTTCTCATCTTGTGGAGTGTATTTTCTCATTTTACTCAATTCATCTTGTGGAGTGTATTTTGATTTTGTTTTCAGGTGCAATTTTAGTCATTCATCAAGTTTGAAGAATACAATGGAAAGTCCACTGAGCCTACGATGTAAAAGGAAAAATGTTAACAAAAGTAATGCCGAGATAATAATTACGAGATCTATTGAAACTTGAGTGTGATCTCAATAAAATATTCGAAATAAAGGAAAAAACTGTGTCAAAAGCTGCAGGTGTTTATAGGAAAATTGATAAGTCTTGTACACAAGGTGAGTAGAAAGTCTGTCAATTTTTTCAGATATTTCATCGTCAAGAAATATTGTATGAACAGATGAATTTGTTCATTTAAAGGAATAATTACGTTTATCACATCGATAATTATAACAACAAACAAAAAAGCTTGCAACGAATTCTCAATGATGCTAATCGTTGAGCGGAGCGAACATGCAACACACCTCCACAACTCCTGCTGAAGCCTAAATCTATCGGCGCCAAAGTGTCGAGTGCGCCAAGGCTTCAGTATGCCCCGTAAAACTTGCTGCTGATAGCTGGGAGCGTTTACTTTGACGTTTCTGTTGATGAAGATCAACGGCGTCTTCACGGTGGCTCAAATGAGCAGACCATCACAAAGGCCGGAAAATGATTTGGCCCCATGGTTTTTGCTAATGCGGATCCTGGTACTCTTCTTGGGAAGTTGACGTTGATTCTGGTGATTGTGGAGAGGTTCTACCGTGATTATTTTCTTATCCGTAAAAAGCACCGAGAAACGAAAAACAGCTACCAAACGAATTATTTGGCGAGCCTTTGAAAGCCGTTCAACTTTTGTCTTATTGTTCAGAGCGTAAACACAAGCGATCTTGTAATGCGCAGCTTCAGCCTATTTTGAAGATGTGTGAGACCCTTCACTCGCTGAACCCAAGCTTTCCAAACCATTTGCGCATCGAAGTTTTCGATTTCGTTGGACTTGATAGCGAATCTTCTGAATGCTCTCTGGACTAAACGAGGTGGTTGAACGACCATTTCGAGAATGGTCTTCAATTCGTCCACGCTCTTTGAAACGTTTTACGGCTCTGTAGACAATCGGTGGTCAGAAATCAGTCGATTTCAACAATGTTGGTCGTTTTCATTCCCGTCTTGTGCAGCTCAGCTACTGCGTATACGTTGGTTTTTGCAATCTATAACTGTGTACACCTGGAAATAGACAAATAAACAGATTCCAGACCGAAATTGGACATAATTCAGTACAATTGTCCAAATTAATAAATAAATATTGAATAAATGTCGAATTTAACGTAATACAAACTCATTAAAACTTTTTGCGCATACTGTACATATATACATGCACAAATTACGTTACTCGAATAGCCTGCATGTAAGTAATACTCTTTGTGCAAAATTTAATACTCCAAACGAGCTTCCTCTTATAGTGAGCATGATTACCTCAAAGCAAGCATCATACAATTTGGATCTTTTAAGTTTATTTCTTGCTGGTGAAAAATTTCGGTTATAGCTATAAAGGTATGAGCGTAGCATCGATTCATTTGAACGAAATTAATGCATGGTACTCTTTTCACTGCTCTTGGATGAAGCGCGTGTGTTGTATGTATATGTTGGTTATATAGCAAACCTCCCAACGGAGTTTTGCTATCTTTTCGGGAATTGGGGACGACGAACATTTTACACTGTCTGTCAAGTGAGATTATCGCCTAAACAGTGCTGTGCACTCGATTTATTACTTTAATTCATCAATTTCATCATTTCCTTAATATTTGTTAATTCTTCATTGATAAATCAACTCACGATTGCTCAAAAATTCTAATGGTATAAGGCATTGAAGTTTTCGTATTCTTCGGACCAGCGATGATCCGACTGATGTTCACGTGAGTGACTATCGTTGATCATCGACTCAGAAAATAACCGCTAAACTGAGGAAAGCGAAGACGTCGGAACGTCAGCTTAGTGAACTTTTCACCAGGCTCTTTCTAGAGTAAGAGTACAAGCTGATCATTATCGTAGTGTTTGATAGACTTGTTTTTTATTCTGCAATGCATTCTATTCGACAACCTAGGAAGCGATCTACCATACCATGTCTATCATTTTCTGGTACCTTCTATAGATGTTCTTCAGATGAATATTGCATTAAGCAAATGGAAATGTAATGAATATATTTGTTCACGCTCGACAAGATTCCTTTTTTTCAAAGGATTATTAGTAGTGAATCAAATGCGATTATGCCGATGATTTTGTTTTCTAATAATTTCCAGTATCCTCGGTGCATTTGAATCTTTGCTGTTCCTTGCCAAATATTGTGATTTTTTCGCAATAGAAGCATGCATGTGCTCTACTTTTGCGCATTTATCATAGAGCCGTAAACATGCTGCGACCTTTTATTGGAACACTTCCAAATTCTGTTTTGGGGTCGACTCTTATTTACAGTTGGTCTCGTAGTAATAGTTCTTACCTGATCTGTTCCTTGATGAAATGATGCAATCCTTCTTTACATATTTATTTGGTTTGCGTTATTTTCTTTGTTCCTCAAGGTATTTTTTGAGCAATCTTTGCAAACTTTCAGAGAATGTAGTGATCTGAAAATCTTTTGCTTACATGCTTTCTTTCTGGCTCAAGTGAATACTGAATGAGGACCGCATAGCTTTTTCTTCGCTTTCTCTAATAAAACCCCTTAAATTTGCGTTGTACATAGCCCTATGTTGTTATTGAACAAGAAGAGTCCCCGATCTTCCCATTTTACCAAATGCGATCTTCCTTTGAAGAGCATCAGGCAAATACCTTATGGAGAGGAAGTCGTCCATTTCCTTCTGAGGGAACTGAGTAACCAATGTCCTCCTAAATCTTATTGTCTGCCCTTATTTGGCTACAAATGGATTGACGTCTATTTCATTCGCAGCATTGTCTTCATCTTTTCCAGCGGATTCGTTGTTGTTGAGATCATGTAAAGATATCTTATTGCCTCAGAATAGCTCCGATTAGATTTCCATACTTTCTCTAATTTTTTCCCCAAATATCTGCTATCATAGAGTGATTGGATTGTGGCAAATGCTTCTCGTTGCGTCTGAATACTATAAAGATGTTTCCTAATTCGAACTCTAAATCGAATTTTGAATCAACAGGTCCTTTATTGCATAGTGCTAATGTGAGATCGTGTTCGAGCTGATCGTGGAAAAGGGTATTTGTGTATTTCGAATTTTTTATTTATCGTATAAATCAGTTAAGGATTCTCCCTTGAAACTCTACTGTTCTGTGAGTTATTTAGGACAATGCGCTAGAATACAATAGTTTGATTAGCATACAAGAATGTATTTGTCAGGCCAAATATCAGAATATAATAGGTGAGTTGATGCGCCAGGATACAGGCCGACGAGCCAGAATGCATTAGTTACATTAGTGCATCAGAATATATTTGTTAGGTCGGCGCCTCAAAATCTTCACTCAGATAGACATATCAGAATATATCGATTAGCTCTATGAAATGCAATGTTTCATTTTGATTGGCTGATCCGAATGTTCATTAAGTCATACAAATAACTGCCGAAGTAAAAATTTATCATGTGAGACCTTACGTCGTCGTCAGTGAATGTATGTGAAATTCTGGTAATCAGACCTCTTAGCACGAAAGAATCACGTAATTCCTTTACAAAAGAATTTGCGACATGTTGGACGAAGGGGCATGTGAGGCGTCTCCACTGGCGGATCATCAATGCTGTCTAGAAGCGATATTGTGCTTCTTTGGGACAAAGCCGAACTGAGACACGGTATTCACAATAAAAGATGGAGAACGATGAGGAAGTCATCCTTTCGTTACATAAACATACACACACACAAACACACACACACACACACACTTACACACACACTTACACACACACACACCACACACACACACACACACACACACACACACACACACACACACACACACACACACACACACACACACACACACACACACACACACAGGCAAATACACACACACACACGAGCGCTTCATCCAAGAGCAGTGGAAAGAGTACCATGCATTAACTTCGTTCAATGCATCAGTGCTGCCCTCATACCTTTATAATTATATCCGAAATTTTTCACCAACAAGAAATAGACTGGAGAGATCCATAATGTGTGATGCTTGCTTTGATGTAATCATGCTCACTATAAAAGAAAGCTGTTTAGACCATTAAATTTTGCACAAAGTGTGGTACTTACATGCAGGCTATTCGAGTAACATAATTTGTGCATATATATATATTATATATATATATATATATATATATATATATATATATATATATATATGTAGAGTATGCGCAAAAAGTCCTTTTGAGCTTGTATTCTGTTAATTTCAACATTTATTCAATATTTTTTATTAATGTGGGCAGTTTTATCGAATAATGTCCAATGCGGTCTGGAATCTGTTTATTTGTCTATTTTCAGGTGTATACAGTTATAGATTGTGAAAATTAACGTATACGCAGTAGCCGAGCTGCACAAGACGGGAGTGAAAACGGCCAACATTGTTAAAATCGCAGATTTCATACCAGCGAGTGTCTACAGAGCCGTAAACGTTTCAAAGAGAGTGGAGGAATTGAGGACCAATGTCGAAGTGGTCGTCCAACCACCTCGTCTACTCAGGAAAGCATTCAGAAGATTCGCTATCAAGTCCAACAAAATCGGAAACTTCGATGCGCAAAATGGCTTGGAAAGCTCAGGATCAGCGAGTAACGGGTCCCAACCATCCTCAAAAATAAGCTGAAGCTGCGCAATTACAAGATCGCTCGTGTTTATGCTCTGAAGAATAAGATCAAGATTTAACAGCTTTCAAAGCTCTCCAAATGATTCGTTTGATAACTGCGTTTCGTTTCTCGGTGTTTTTTACGGATAAGAAGGTAATCACTTTACAACATCTCCATAATCCCTAGAATCAACGTCAACTTTCCGAGGAGAGTCACCAGGATCCGCAGTAGCAAAAACCATGGGCCGAAATCATTTCCCGGCCTTTGTGATGGTCTCGTCATTTGAGCCACCGGAAATACGCCGTTGATCATCATCAACAGAAACGTCAAAATGAACGCTTCCAGCTACAAGCAGCAAGTTTTACGGGGCATACTGAAGTCTTGGCGCACTCGACAATTTGGCGCAGATAGATTTAGCCCTCTGCAGGAGTGGTGTGTTGCACTTTCGCCCCACTCAACGATTACCATCATTGAGCGTTTGTTGCAAGCTTTTCTGTTTGTTGTTATAATTATGATGTGATAAACGTAATTATTCCTTCAAATGAACAAATTCATCTGTTTATACAATATTTCTTGAGGTTTTAAGACCTGAAAAATTGACAGACTTTCTAATTACCCTATGTACAATACTTCCTAGTTTTCTTATGAATACCTGCTGCTTTTGACACAATTTTTTATTTCAAGTGTTTTATTAAGATCACACTCAAATTTCAATAAATCTCTTCATTATTACGTCGGCATTACTTCTGTTAACATTTTTCCTTTTACATCGTAGGCTCAGTGGACTTTCCATTGTATTCTTCAAACTCGATGAATGACTAAATTGACACCTGAAAACAATATTAAATGCAATTCACAGGATAAACTGCGTAAAGTAGTGGAGAACCTGTCAGATCTACAACATATTTCAAAATGACTACTGAAATTTGCAGGAGTAGAAACAATGAGCATTTACAAGTACACGTCGAAATGGCTACTTCGTTTTCGGAAGCATTTACGGTATCGTACCGGTATTATGTATTAAGGCTGAAGGAAGGAGTTGATGTGCGGCCGACACAATATAAATGAGACTCACCGAAAATCCACATGCTTCTTCGATTTTATCCTAATCATTGTTATCAACACTATGTTTACTTATAGAATCATGTCTGTTTATGAAATTTGTTTACCTCTTTTAAAAGACCTAAATAGACTACAGGCGAGAACTCTGTTCATTTGTATGAATCAATTCAATCAGTCAGAAGTCGGTGGTGCAACGGCTAGCATACGCTCTCGGAAGATTGAGATCTGGGTCCGAATCCCGACTGACGCAAATGTTTTTGCACAGCACTCCACATTATTGGGTATACTGCTACATCATACCACCGCAAGTGGCGGTCAAATTAAAAGAAGTGACTGAATCAGTTCTAAAACGATTGTAATTTTAGACCTAATGATGTCATGTGATGTGCAAAATATTAGCGTCAGGCGGGACTCGAACCCGCAACTCGACAAATTGCTCTGCCCGTTTGACGAGACTCTAAGGTCGAAGCACGTGTATCGTGTTGTGGGAGAGCCCATTAGCAGACTATGTTGGCTCAGACAATAATTATGAGATATATTGAAATATGAGCGTACTCTTAATGGAACACTCGAAATAAAGGCATAATATTGCACAAATGCCAGCCGAGAGCAATCGAATGTCGAAAATTGCGATCTTGTGATTTTTCTCTTGACGGCAATGCAGTATAAATCGTTCGTCGTCACTTACCTCTGTGTAGGAAGAATAAAGGATCTCGAGATGATTGGCTAAAGACTAAAGACGACGGGTTCTGCCCGACTGACGAGACTGTATAGTCGAAACACATGTATCGCGCTGTACAAGAGCCCATTAACAGACCACATGACACATTTTCCCCTTGAAGCAAGAGTATTCCATTTTATTTACGTAAATGAAATATGAATAATTCGTAGGAATTAGCTAAGATGATATGTCAAAGCGGTGAAACTGGAAGAGAGTACCCATGGAAAGCATTTGGAATATGGTCTTGACCGACATATGAGCCATCGGAAAGATGCCAATGGTGTTTATCGAGAAAAACGTCGAAATCAGCGCTGTGAACAGCAGCAAGATGCACAGAGCATAGTGGAATTTTGAAGTACTCAGCACTTTGGCACCGACAGATCTGTAGTTTGATGGTAAGCGGCCACAACTACTTGCACGTGATCACATTGAAATATTTTGAGAGTTGGAACTGGAGAGGTACAAAAAATAGCCTTGAGGCAATGAACTAAGTAATACGTCGAACACGCAGAGTAAGTAGGCATGTCCGGTGGCAATGGTTGCAACAATGAATAAGGTTTTTTGTGAAGTATAAGTGAATGCATGGAAATGAATGCCTAGAGAACGATGAAAGAAGATCTGTTTTACAATTATATGTATATTGGACTCTTGAATTAAACTGTAATTCATTTCAATGAGTTTTCTATAAGCTGGTATCTCATGTGTTGTACAACATAACTCTTGACAAACTGCTCATTGTTTTCTGATTTTCAGTTACAACGATAAGATTCGAAATTGTATAGAATAAATCATATGAAAACCAATAATTCTAAACTTCAAGCGACATATTACAGTTTGTCGATTGTCAGCAATAGTATAATTGCATATTTTAAAATTGCCTTTTATTCACACATAAAAGTTATATTCTCATCATAAGCATACGAACGTATAGAGAGAATCGTGAAGTATCGAAGTGTCACAAGATTCTTACATCAGTACGACTCTTTAAGGCTCTGAAGAAAGCCATACTGCCAAAATGTAGGCCACTGTGGCTGCCTACATTGTATTGTCTGGATTATAACGAAAAAATCAGCTCTTGACGAGCTCGTGTAGAGTTAACTGAATAAGAAACTGGCTGAATTAATAGATCAGTATCGAAGTTGACTGATAATTTGCTCTGAGAAATACTTTGTATTGCTCGACAATGCGTATTGAATGCGTCATTCTTTCTCTGTTGTGTGATATCCCAAGAAATTGACGATGTGTTCTATGTCGTCAACGACATAGAACACGTATGCCTTTGAATGCCGTATGAAACGATTTCCGGAATATCAGAAGTAGCGATAACAGCACACTGGGATTCATCGAGATAAAATAATCAGCGGCAATTTTCTCTATTAAAACTCCGCCCATTAACAAAGAAATCAAAACGGATTTCATGAGTCAGTGGCTCGGTTGGTACCTTGCGATGATTCTGTTCAATTCACACTTTCACTTTGTGTTGTACATCAAAATTATTGAAATCATTTGCATAAGCCGAAATATTCATTGCCGCATGATATATTTGTTTCTATCCCTAGTAATCACCTCCTTGTGTCATGCGTTCACATGCCTACGTGCCGTTGTACCATGTTGATGAATTTACCCGTTGTAGCGCGATATCCAGGGGCATGTGAGCTGCGAAAACTTTGGATCTGTAGGGAAGACTGCTCCATGATTGTATGAGTAGTCCTTTTTCCTGTTTCAGCACTTTATTTGATCCGTCATCACAGTGCTTTTCTTTTCATTGTGCAAATCGCAGTACTTCTAGCATTCATTCGCTTTTCGTTTTCTTTTTGAACGGTCTAGAATACTAGTTGAATGAGTCTCCTTACAATTGCGAGGATAGCCTTGCTGTGGCGTTCCATAAAACATTGCTGTTGACTGCCGGAGAGAGGTTAGGGGTGGAGCTTGGCTCCACATGCTCTGCGATGAGCATCAAAACACTTTACCACGGCCCTCATGAGTAGTAATGACATGTATATTATCGTTTCCACATCGCCATTTCGGCCCATTATCCAACTACATCTTTTTTAACATTGGAAGTGTTGAGTCTCCCGTCGTATCCTTCACTGAAGACTTGGGCATGTATTCGGGAAATTTCGCTCATTGCTTTGAAGCAGAACTTCTCTAGACATAAAATGTAGTTCAAAAACAAAGCCAGTACGAAGTAACTCAATCTAAAATACATGCTTAACATCACCATCGTTCTCTATTGGACTTTCAATTTCGCTTTGAAACCTTCCCAAGCTCTGAAGCCGAGAAACGCTAGTTAATAATGGATGTGATTGTTGACAATGGAGGGTTTCCTCAAAAAAATAAAATATCAGCTTGTTTAACCACTTGATCAAATGATCGCTAGAGTAAAAACAATCACCGGAATCGAGTTGTGAAAGAAAACATAAGACAGTTTATAAACTTAGAAATCGCAATACTTTTCTCTTATAAAATAGTTAAGCTTTGTTAATAACTGTTAATAACTGTGCAAGACTCATGAAAAGCGGTGAGATTGCTGAAGATTGTCTGTGCTTGTTACGATTAGGTTTAAGATTGTGGTGATTTTGTTTACTCTTGAAGTAATGGAGGTGTTTGGCTGGCTGGGTTGTGGGAATCCTGATCTTTTGACTTTTTGAAGAGAGCGGAACCGCTGTAACGTCAGCTTATTGAATAAATCGTGTCCATAACAATCTCGCATTTGGCTCCCAAAATTGAAAACAAGAAAATAAGTAATAGTGGCAAATTTGATGGAATATGTTTAACAGTAGAAAATTAGTCAATGGTTACATTTCACATTGTATCACAGATTTACGTATGTAAGAACTCTCTGGACATCTTCGATTTTCTTGGCCCTGATCTTATTTCCATCGTATCTAATTTCGTAGAGCTAAAATATAACGGATTTAGGTCACACAGATTATTTTACTTGTCATACTTTGACTATAATGTTTTCATGAGTAGTGTTTATTATTGTTATTGCTAATATTAGTGACGTATTGATACTAGTGTTGTTCAGTCATTGTTTTTACTAAGTTGAGAAAAAAATCCCCTAGCACCCACGAAAACTTCAAATTTTATGTTTATTTCACACATATCGATTATTGTGAATTTCTGATGACGTCTCAAGAATCTTTTCATAAGAAACTCCCGCGGCAACGCTTATTTTACAGGCTAGAGTTTACGATGTGCTTAAGGAAAAGTACCCGACACTGATCCATCAAAAACGCGCGCGTGGTTTTAGCAAAATGATGCCAAACCTCACACCCTTACCGCAGAGAAGGCTGAGGATTTGATCAGATGGAGGGAGTCGAGGTCTTGTTGCACCCAGTCTACAGTTCAGATTCTGTGCTGCCCGACTAAGGTCTTCTCCACTCAATGGAACATTTCTTGCGTGGACGCCGATTTGAGACATTTGATCAAGTTGAAGAAACATGTCAAGAGTTTCTGATTCAAAGAACAGAAAATGGCCGCATACGAGCAGACTCGGAAGCTTGCAGATCGTTGGGAGAACATCGTGGATTATGATGATCTTTATTCTAAATAATAATTATTGCTGCTCTGTGTGTTGATGTTCTGATGTTTTTGTGTTGTTGACCTTGTGTGTGACTTTTGTGAACTGTGATTTGTGTGGCGGCTGTGATGATGGTCTGATGTTGATGTGCTGTGACTTTTTGTTGTGTATGTTTATGTGCTGTCCTGACCTGTGATGCCTTGTGTGAAATTGTTTGTGTTGTTCCTGCTTTGTTTATTCTGATGTGCTGTGTGTTGGTTGTGTGATTGTGTGTGTGCTTTATTGCCTTTGTTGGTGTTTTTGGGACTCTGTAATACTGTTTTCCCCTTGCCTTTGGTTTTTTTTTTTTTTACTTGTTGTGCTGTGTTGTGATTTGCTGTTTTTGTCTGTGTGTGATTTGGTTGATGCTCTGATATGCTGTTCCTGTTCTTGTTGTGTTGCTGTTTTGCTGCTTGTGTGCTTGTGATTTGCTTTGTGTTCTTGTGTGTTGATGTGTGCTGGTGTGCTTTGTTAGTGATTGCCTGATTGTGGGTTGTGTTTGTTGACGTTGTGTGATGTTTGTGGTTGACTTGGATTTCTCTGCTTATTATCTTTTGTGTTTTGTTTGTGGTGATTGTGTTGCTTGTGTTTTTGATATGTGATTGCTTCTGTTGTCTGTGTTGATTGTTGTTCACTGTTTTGTGGTGTGCTGTTATGCTTGCTTTGCTGTGTGTTCTATTCTTTTTTGTTGCTGTGTTGCCTTGTGTGATTGCTTGAATGTGTGGAATGTTTTGATTTTTTGTGCCATTGTTGTCTGTTGACTGTGCCTGTATTGTTTTATGTTGTGCATTGATGTGCGTGGATGCTGCTGCCCGTTTGTCTTTTGTTTGCTCTTGGATTTTGGGTCTTGTTGCTGTCTTTTGTCTTGTTGTTCTGTTGTGTTTTTTGCTGCTGATATGATGATGTTTTTTTTTGTTTGTTTTGTGATGTTTGGCTGTTTTGTTGTGTGATGTCTTTGTGTGCCATCTTTGTGTGGTTTGTGTGTTTTGTGTAGAGTTCTTTGTGTTTTTTGCTGCTGTGTGAACCCTGTTGTTGTTGTTTGTGATGTGTGAATTGTGTGCTTGTTCTGTGTGATGGACTTCTGTGTTTGATTGTTATGTTGGTTGTGTGCCGTGTGCGTTCTTGCTGTGCTTGTTGTGCTTGTCTTGATGTGGATGTTGTTTTTTTGTTGTGGTTGAACTGTTGCTGCATGTGTGTGTTTCTTTTCTGATGTTGTCTTTGTGTTTTTGAACTGTTGATTACTGCGTCTGATTGCCCGAAATTGGTTCTTTTTTTTCTTCTTGTTGTGTGCTTTTGTGTGTTTTCTTCTTGTTGTGCTGAATGGGTGTTTGTTGGTTTTGTTTGCTGCTGTGTGTATGTCTTGGTGACTGGCATTTGCTGGTTGGTGTGGTTTGCTGATTGCTCTGTTGCCTGTTGGTTGATGTTGTGTAATTTGTTATCTTGTTGATTGCTGTTTTGCTGGTTCTGGAGTGGTGCTTGTTCTGTTGTGTGATTGTTGTGTGCTGTGTCTTTTTATAGACTAGTGTGTGTCTTTTTGGGGTTTGAGTTGTGTGTTTGATTGTGTGATGTGTGTTGTTTGATTTGATTGCTTTTTATCTGTTTCTGCTTTTTTAGTGCCGCCCTTATTCTTGTCTCTATGCTGTTGTCTTGTTGTTGATTTGTTGATGACTGATGTATGACTATGCGGTTTTTGGTTGTGATGCTTGTTGTTGTGCTTGTGCTGTTGCTGTGTGATGTTCTTTGTTGTGTGTTGTGTGTTGTGTGTTGATGCTTGTCTGGTGTTGTGATTGTTTGATGTTGTGGTTTGGTCAGATTCTTGTTGGTTTTCTTGTATTTTTGTGTGATTGTTGTGTTTGTTTGTGAATTTGTGTGAGTTGTCTTTTGTGTGTGTCTTTGTGTTGCTGTTTTTGTTGTTGCACTCTGTACTGTGACTTGGTGTGTGTTGTGGCATGTGACTGTACGGTTTGATTTCCTTGTGATCCAGTGGCTTGTATGATGTTGTATGTTTTTTGTTTCTGTTATGATTTTAACACCTTGTATGTGTTTTTTTGATTCTTTATGTTGTGAGCTTTTTTGTGCCCTCTCTTTTTTTTTTTTTGTGCCTGGATTTTGTTTTCTTAATGTTGGTGAATTGATGTGATTGTGTGATGAGTTGATGTTTGTGAATGTGTTGTTTCTCCTGAATGCCCTGTGATATTGTTGTTATTGTGTTGATATCTTTTGCTGTTTATATATGGTGAATGTGTGTTTTTGTTGACACTCCTGTTGCCTTTGCTGCTGTGAGGTTCTTGCGTGTTTTTGATTGTGATAGTGACTTCTGTGAATGGTGTGCTTTTTGTGTTGTGTTTTATTTGCATTTGTATGATGTGCCCCCCCCCAATGGTTTGTGATGTGCTGTGTTGTTGTGCTCTTTTGGTTTGTGTTGCTTGTGTGTGTGTGTGGTGTTTGACATTGGATGTCTTCTGATGGTACCTATGTTGACGTTCGTGTTGTACTGCTGAATGACTTCTGTTCTGTGTTGATTGCTTATATTGGCTGATTGAAACTTTGTCTGGTCTTGCTTGTCCCACTTTTGTTCCTTTTGTTGTGACTGTGTTGACATACTGCTCTTTGGTATCTGTGTGGTGAACTTTTTTTTCTTATGTGTTGTTTGATGTCTTGTCCTGATGTTGATTGCATGCTTATGTTTATCTGATGAGTGCCCTGCCTGTGCCGTTTTGTGCCTTGATTGGCTTTGTTGTGCCTGTTGCAGTACTACTCTAAGGATCTAAACTGCGCACCATGCTTGTGAGCGTGTTGTGTTGCTTGTTGGAATTGTTGCTGTTGTGCCTGTTGTTTGTGTTTGAAACATGTGTTTTTTGCCCATTGTCATGTCTGTTTATTTGTTTGTGTTGCTGTTTTGATTTTTATGTTGCTGTCGTGAGTTGGCCTTGATTAGTGGGATGTTGTTGGTTGGTCTTGTATCTCTGTTGGAGATGCTGATGTGTTGTGTGAACTTTACTGTTTGCGTTGGACCTGGTTGTGATGTCCTTCTGTTTGGCTTCTGTTGAATTGTCCATGACGTTGTTGAACTTTGACTTCTGTCCTATTACTCTTCATGTTGGCTGTTGTGTTTGTGTGTGCAGTGCTGCTCTCAATTTGGTCTGCTTGTTTTCGTTGTCATTCCAGAATTGAATTGCTTGACTTGTCTATCACAAGTTGTGCTGTTATGTGTTGGTTGCATGAGGCTTGCTTGGCTATTTGCATGTTATGTGTCCCATTGTTATGTGTTTGTTGTCTGTGTGTCCTTCTTGGGCTGTGCTCCGTTGTTGTTTGTGTCTGCTGGGTGATTTGTTGTTGTCTGTGCTGTGCTGTTGTTGCGTGTGTTGTGTGTGACTATCTTGTGTCTGTTTTTCGTCTGACTGTGTGTGCTGATGTGATGCTGTGCTGACTGTGCCTGTGTTTTGATGTTTTTGCTGTTTTGTGTCTGGATGTGCGTTGGAACCACTATGATTTATTTGAGTTGGAAATTAGGATCCATTGTCTGTGTCTGCGTGTCTGTGATATGACTTTGTTGATGACTGCACATGTGTGCTGTGTGTTGTGTGGCTTGGATGTGTCTGTTGTGGTGTGAGTTTAGTGATTAATTGGCCGTGTGTTGATTTGTTTACCTGATTGTTGTGCTCTTTCCATATAGTTTGCGTCTGCCCCTGTGAGATGTTGTGGAATGGTGCTTGAAATGCTTTTTGTGTTACCTTTTGTGTGCTTGAAATGTTTCACTTGTTTCTGGTGCTGATGGTTACTCTGTTTTGTGATGTGGGTTGAGTACTTGTGTCTATGATTGACTATGTATTGCGCTGTGTCTTTTCTGATTGTTGTTGTCTGATGATGTTGTGTGTTCTGATTGTCCTGGCTGTTGTGTTGTGACATGATTGTTGTGTGTCGCTGTGCTGAGGTGCTGACTTATGTGTTGATTGATTGTGTTTGTGTGTTCTGTTTTTGCTATGATTGTGTGTGTTGCTGATGTGTTTTGTGATGTTGCTTTGTGTGTCCTTTGTTGGGGCTGAGTTTGTGGGATTGACCTTGTCTGTTGATGTGGCTGCTATCTGCGTGGCTCCGATTGATTTTTAATTACTGTGATTGGATGAATTGAGGATATGAGGATAGTGGTGCTGTGTCATGTGCTGGTGATGATGTCCCTGAAACTATGTAGTTTATTTGTCCTTTGTACTTCTGTTTGTTCACCTGTGTTGATGGTGCTATGTTATCTCCTGTTGTGAATGTTGTGATTGTCTGATCTTGCAGCATGTTGTTGTTTGCTGTTTGATTCTGTGTTTGTTGCTATTCTTGATTGGGGTTTGGTGGTGTGTTGTGTATTGTTATATGTTGTGTGGTCTGTTGTTTTTGTATGTGTTTGTCTTTTGTTGGTGTGTGGATTTGTGGTTCTTGGATCTCTCCATGATTTTTTTTTTGATTCCTTGTCTGTGATTGAATTTGTGGGGTGATGTGTTGGGATTGTCTGATGTTGTGTTGTGCTTGTGCTTGTTGTGTGCTTGTTATGTCTGTTGTGAAGTGGTTTATTGTTGACTTGCCCTGATTTGCTGTAATTTGTTGTGTCTTTCTGTTTTTTGTCAAACATTCGCCTCTGTGTGGTTGATGGTTGTATGTGTAATTTTGCTCTCCATTGTTAATACCTTGTGGTGTTGTGCTTGTTAGTGCGATTCTGCTTGCTCTCTGTTGAACTGTGTGCTGTGTTATCCGTAATTAGGTGTTGACATCTGTCCTGTGTGTTTTTATGATGTCTAGCCTGTGTGCTCTGTGCTGATTCTTTGTGTGTGTGTTTCCTTTTGTGTTTGTACCTTGTGCGAATGTGCTGTTTGTGGCCACCTTTTGACCTGTGCCTTTGTGTCTGTTTTTGACACCTGTTTAATTTGCTGTTGTGATGTGTTTTTGCATGACAATGAGATGCCTGTTGTGTGTTTGTGGTGGGTGTTTTGGATGTGTGATTGTGTGATTGTTGTGTATGGTCTGCCTCGTTTTGTGTGGTTTCTTGTGGTTCTTGTTGCTCTGTGGTTTGGTGTGGGCTGGTGTTATGTTCTTTTCTGATTCTCGATGATCTTTGTCTGTTGGGTGATGATGCTGTTGTCTTGCTGATATGTTCTGTGTTGCTGTTGATCCTAGATGATGATGTGAACTCTGGATGCGTTGCCTGTGTGTTGTGGTTTGTGCTGTCTGCTACGGCTTGTCCTCTGCTTGTGCTTTTCGTTGATGAACCTGTGTCTGCCTTTGCTCTGATGTTTTGTGTGCTTATGTGTGTTGTGATTTTTTGACTTGTTCCTTTGTCTGTGGCATGTAGACAGCTTTCTGATAGTTGTCTTTTATTGGTTCTGTTGATGATTGTTGTGGTGCGTGTGTGGGGTTGCTGTTTGATTGTCTGTGTGATTTGCTTTTTCTAGTGTGGTCTTTGTGTTGAAATGCTTTTTTGAGCTCTGTGTGATTGTGTTGTGTGGTGTTGTCTTCATGAATGAATTCATTATTTGCTTGATGAATTATTGAATGATTTTCTGGTGTCTAGTTGGTTTGATTGATGTGTTGCTGTGTGTGAACTAAATTGTTGACTGATGCATAACTGGTATGTCGGTGTAGTGTGACTTTTTTGTTTGCTCTGTTCTTGATGCGACTGCTGTCCTTTTGACGGTTGCTGTGTAAGTGCGTGTGTGTGTATGCAGCAATTGGTTGATCTTCTGTCTTGACATTTGTGTGCGATGGTTTATCCCATTTCTCGTTGTGCTTTGTGTTTTGGTTGTTTGGTTTGTTCATGTCACGTTTCTCATGCGGACTGATGAACTGGAGTCCTGTGTGATGTTTGTGTGTGATGTTGTGTTTTTGTGACCCTGTATGTTGTCTTCCTTGATCTGTTCCTTGTGTGTATTGTGTCAATGTGCTTGTGTGGTTGTATTTGTTGTTGTGTATGCGTTCGTGATGTGTTCTCCTTTGTTGTGGTTGTGTGTTGTGTGTGTGTTTGCTGTTGCCTGTTGTGTCTTGTTGTTGAATTGATTTTTGATTGTTGATGTGCTGTTGCTTTTTGTGTGTCTGCTGCTTTGCTGTTGTGTTTGTGATTGATGTGTCTGGGTCTTGTTGCTGTGTTTGCCTGCGTGTGTTTGACCCTTTGTGTTGTGCTGTGATGAGATTGTGTTGAGTTTGATGTTGGTGCCCTTGCTGCTTTTTGTGTGTGGTGTTATGTGTGCGCCTTTTTCTGTGTCTGTTTTTGCTGCTGATTTTTGTGTGGGTTGTGCAATGCTACTGTGTCTGTGTGTTTGTTTGACTGTCTGGTTCTGTGTTGCCCTCTTTTGATGGTATGATCTTATGTCTGCGTTTTTTGTGTGTGATGTTCGATCATGGATGTGACTGTTTGCCTTTGTGATGATTGTTTGATGAGCATGGTCCCCCTGATGATTTGTGTTGAATTTTGGCTGTTGTTGTGCTCATGTTGGTTTGTTGTGACTATTGTGATGGTGTTGTCTGCTTTGTGTCTGTGATTGTCTTGCAAATGTTGTTCTGAGCTGTGGGTGTTCTGTTTGAATCATGACTCCCCTGTGCTGGTCTTGTGTGCTTGTGTTTGACTGTGCTGCCTGTGTGATGGAATTGTTTTTTTGTGATTGTGAATGCTGTTTTTGTGCTTGCCTGTTGCTGTGTGTTCCCTGATGATTGCATGATCACTGCCGAGTTTGTTTTGTGATTGTGATCTTTTCTTGTGTGTGGGGGTGTGGATGTGTTGTTGTTTGTGTGGGCTTGTTGCTTTCTGTTCTGGTGTTTTGCTGTGCTTGGCCCTGTGCTGTGTGATTTGTTTTCATGGTATTGACTGTCTTGTGCTGTTTTTGGCGTTTGACCCATCCTGTTGTGTGGTGGTGATGGGTGTGATTTGGGATGACTCTTGATTGTGTTGTGTCCCTCTGTGCCTTATTGGTTGGTGACTGTCTTCATGTTGTGATTGTTTTTATCGCCTCAGCTCTTGCCGTGTGTCAGTGATTGTTTGTCTGTTGAATATTGTTGATTTTTTTGCCTGTTTGTCTGTCTCATGGTTCGTTCATTTCTGTTCTGTGTCTTGCTGTGTACAAGCTATGATTTTCTGTTGTGAATTTGCGATGTCTTATGGTTATGCTGTACTTTTGTACTGTGTAGATTTCCTGCTGCTGGTCTTGTTTTTTTGTGATCATGTGTCGTTTGATGGCGCTGGCTTTGTTTTTGTTGTGTTGATGATCACGTTGTGTTTATTTTTCCCTGACTGTTGCTTATGCTTTGATGAGGTGAGTCTTTTTGGGGTCTGATGGGGTGTTTGTGATTGTGGTGTTGATGTGTTGATGATGTGTTGTGATTTGATGCTAAATGTGTTTTGTTGGTTTGGTTATTGATCCTTTGTTTGTGTCCTTGTTGTTGTTGATTGTTGGATGTGTGCTCGTTTATTGAGGTATGTATGAATCTATGTTTATTTGTACTGCTAATGAAATTTTGCCCTGATGTATTTCTTGTGATGTGTGTGAGGTTTTGTTTGTTGTGTTGTTGGTGATTTTGTTGCTTGATTTTGATGTGAATGACTGTTGATCTGTAATGCCAGGTTTCTGTGGTTGGTTTGCCCCTGTGTTTGAGAATTTGATGTGCATATTGGTCTGTGATTGTGCGTGAAGATGATGCTGTGTGGTTTTTGCTGACTTGAATGTGGTGTGTGTTTTGTTTGTGTTTGTTGATTGTGTGTTGTGTGTGATGGTTGCTGTGATTATTGTGGCTCAGCTTGAGATGCCCTGTTTGTTTGCTGTTTGTGTTTTGTGAGGCTGTTTTGTGTCGTGCTGCTGATGTTTCTGTTTCTGTTTGTGATTTTGTGAGTGTTGTGACAGTGTTGTGGGTGCCTGTCGTGTTGTGTCTTGTTGGTGATTGTTGTTGCCTGCCTGCTTGTTCTGTGTGTGTGTGGTGTCTCGCTTTTAATGCTTGTGATGCTCATGGAATGTCTCCTTTCGGTGTTGATGGGGGCATGTGTTGGGTTTGACTCTGCACTTGTGTACTGGTTGAGGGCCTTTCCTTTGATGTGTGGTTGGTCTCTTTGTTGGTGTGAGGTGTTGGCTCTGCGTTTTCCTGTTTGGAGTTTTGTGTTGTGCGTGATTTGGTAGAGTTGCTTGTGATGCCGTCTGTTGGGTTACTGTGAATTTGATGTGCTTGTGTCTGAATCTGTTGACTGTGTGCGTGAGTGTGTTTTTTTGTGTTGGTTTGATGGTTTGATTGTGTGTTTTCTGTGTTGAATGGTCCTGGCCGTGGTGGTGTGTGTCGCGCGCATTGTGCGTGTGTGTGTTGGTTGTGATGTTTCTGTGCTCTCTTTGGAGTTTGTTTGTAGTTTGACCCTTGCTTGCTGTCTGTGCGATCTGTGTTTGTTGATTGTGCTCTGATGATGGTGTGGAGTTGGTGGAATGTTTGGTTGTGTGTGCCCTGACCCTTGTGGCCGTGCCTGCTGTTTTGTGTGTGTGAATATGTGGTGATGCCTTCTGGTGGTTTGTTGCCTTTGCGTGTGTTGTTTTTGTGTTCTGCTGAGTTTGTGTATTCTCGTGGTGTGCAAGATGTTTGGTGCTGGGGGGGATTTATTTGATGTTGTGTTGTGTCTTCGCCTGTTTGCTTATGCGTGTGATGGATGTCTAGTTAATGCTTGTAGAATTGTTAAATGCTCGTGCTGGTTTGGCCTGGAATTGTTTGCGACACTACATTGCTGACCTTGGCATGCTTACTGTACATTTGTACGGTTTCACCGTTTGGCTCATTTTGTGCTTGTGTGTGTGCTGCGTGATCTCTTGTTGTGAATATTCATACCATGTGATTCGTTTGTTGTGTATATCTTTGTTGTTGCGTGATTTCTTTGGTTGCTGTTGGTTGACTGCCTAATGTTGTCACTGTGTGCGTGTGCCATGCGTGGCTGTGCTGTATTTGTTGGTCATTCAACTAGCACTGTGTGATGACTTGTTGATTTGCTTGGTGTCATGATCATTGAATGTTTGTTGTGTCTGTGGCTTTTGAAATTGTATGTGATGGATCCGTTGTGTTGATGTGTGTTTGCTTGGTGGATGGATCTCGTGATGTATGATTGAACATGT
This sequence comes from Parelaphostrongylus tenuis, assembly GCA_019055375.1. Classification (NCBI taxonomy): domain Eukaryota; kingdom Metazoa; phylum Nematoda; class Chromadorea; order Rhabditida; family Metastrongylidae; genus Parelaphostrongylus; species Parelaphostrongylus tenuis. The sequence continues at coordinate 191,795 of JAHQIW010006470.1, forward strand.
GTAAAATAGTATGGTTTTGCCTTTGTGTTTTTTGCTGTACTGTAATGAATTTGGACTATTTGTGAGTGTGTATTGCGTTGCGTTGTTGTTCTTGTCTTGCTTCCTGTACCTTGATATGATGTTGCCTGGAAATTTTTGTGGATATGTGTATGTGTGGAAGTATATTGTGATGTGATGGTTTGTTGTTTGTGTGATCTGTTCGTGATGTGTGCTGCATGGTCATGTTAGTGTTGTTTGAATTATGTCGTTTCGTGATGTGTTCTTCTGTTGGTGGTTCGTCTGTGTGCTTGATGTGTTGCTATGAGCAATGCGTATCTGGTGTTTTGTTATTTGTGTGTATCTTGGGTACTCTCTGTTGTTTGTTGCTTTGGTGTTTTGTGAGTTTGTCACTGTTGACTATGTATGATTTTGATCTGTGTGTTGTTTTGTGTGATCGTGCCTTGCTGATGATTCTGTAGTCATGCATTGAATGCCCTATGTCTGTGATGTGTTTTTGAATTTTGTTTAGCTATTTTTGGATGGGTATGTTTTGCTTTGTTTGGTGTGTTGGACTGAGTCAAGTGCCTGTTTCGTTTTGGTTGATGGTCATATGCCTTGTGTGAATGGGTGTTGTCTTTGAATGTTTGATGAAATGTGCTGCTTGAACTTCTTTGTGGTGTGGTTTTGAATATGTTTATAGTTTGAACATGTGTTTGTGAATCATGTGTGACCTTATGTGCTGAGTGTTGAATTTGTTGTGTGTTGGCTGAATGTGATTTGCTGCATGTATCTGATTGTTGTTGTTTTGTTTGAGTGACTGTATTGAACTGAAGTTTGCTTTTTTGTGTTTTGATCTGGTTTGTCTGATGTTTTTGTAGTCCTTTGCTCTGAAGGGATGATGAGCAGTGTTGATGTTGCGTTGTTTTGTTCTGTCTTGTGATGTAGACTTTTACTTTGAATTACGATCATGTCCTGACAATGTGATTTGTGATTGCAATGACTTACTCGATGATGAAATGTGTTGTGTGGTGTGTGTGTTGGTTGTTTACTTGTTTCGTCGACTGCTGTGTATAACGTGTACTGCTGTTTGATTGCTGTGATGTTGTTTTCTGCTGTTTGTTGGGTTGTGTTGTGCTTGCTGTGATGATATGTGTTTCTGTTGCATGGCTTGCTCTAAATGCAAATGGTGTTGATATCTGTTTGTGTTTGTGTTTGTGTTTGTGTGATTTTGTGGTTCTGAACCTGTGAGACTCGTATGTGCTTCTTTGTTGTGTGCATGAATGGGTGATGCTGCTTGTGTTGGGTCTATTGAGGACACCTTGATTTTAATGTACATCTGAGCATGTGTTGGTGTCGTTTGATTTGTGTTAATGTGATTGGAGGGGTTGTTTGTTTTTTATGCCTGCCGTCTCCGCATTTTTTGATGATGATTTGAGTAGATGATGTGGCTGGACTTTGACCTTTGGGTGTGTGATGTTGTACGTATTGTTGCCTGTGGATGTGATATCCGGTTGTTGTCCATGTTGCCTTCTGTGTGTGTTTGTGTATCATGGTTGATTTCCTGATTGTGTTTGCTCTGGGGTGTGTTGATCCTTTTTTGTTGTTTGTGAATTGATTTGTGCTTGTTTGCTTTGCTTGTGCATGAATGGCTTCTGGCCACTTTGTTGAGTATGGTATGAGAATATCTTGTTGCTGCATCTTCAGCGATGATTTGAAAATGTACAACTGCCTGTCTGATTGATGATGTCTGAGGTTGGCTACGTGCTGATTTAGCCATGAAATTCCATTAATGCCTTTGCTGTATGTGAACTTTGGTGCCCTTGCTAGTTGTTATGTGTGTGACACTTCTATGACTGGGTATTTGTGTGTGTCGTGCTGCTTGGTATCCATGATGATATGATTGCTGATTTTGTTTGCCTGCTGTGGTGTCTTGGATGTATACTTTCCCTGGGATGCTGATGATCCTTGCGTGTGAATTGCGCTTGTACCTGTGTGTGTTATTGCTGCTCATGAATCTTGTGTCCATTTGATTTTCCCTCGTCTATGTCTCCGCGTACTTTTTGCTGTTCTTGGTGTGGCTATATTGACAATTAAGTTGTGATTATGCTGCACCTGTTTCTTATATGTGGTCGCCTATACCTTGCTGTATGAGTGGCATTGTTGTGAACTAAATGTGTTGCTGCTTGTGGTTTGTTTTGTCGGTTGACCTTTGATGCTTGTGAATGAAGCTGCGAAGTTGTGGTCTGCATTTTGTGTCTGATCTGTTTGCTGATTTCTGTGATTGTGATGGATTTTTCATCACGTTGTGATTCTGATTGTGTGATGATGATGTTTGAATTGTTGTTGATGTGCCTTGAATAGATGGCTGTTGCTGTGGTTGTGATGCTTTTTGTTTTTGGCTCCTATTTATACATGAAAAAAATTTTTGAGAAAGATGCTGGTTATGACCTGTTGTGATACTGTATGGTTACTACTGTGCTGAGATATGTATGATTGTTTGTTGTGTCTATTGTAGATCCCGGGATTGTTTCGCTGATGTGTGGTGTTTTGGCCTCTTGTTTGCCATTGTGAATGCCTGCTTTGTGTGGAGGCTGTGTTTGATTTTTTGTTGCCTGAGTTGGTGTGTTTGTTGTGGTTGGGTGAAAACTCTTGTTATCCTGAAGTTTGATTGGATGTTGCTTGTCAGATGTTGTTGCCTTTAGCTGTCTTGTATGGTGAATAGCCTTTTGTTTATTGTTTTTGCATTGACCTTGGTGTTTTTTTTTGGTGGTGTGCTTGGAGCTTGTTTGTGAAGTGTTGATGGTATGTTGTCGGGTGTTGGTGGTGTGTTGGTGAATGATTGTGATCTGATGAATGGGATTGATTTGTGAAATGAATGGACTGTGTTTTGACCATTGTGCTCTGTTGGATCTCATGCAATGTGTGCTTTTTTTGTGTTTTGTTTTCTTTTGTTTGTTCCTTGTTGATTGTTGTGTTTTGAATGCTGGTGACTTTTTTTTTTTTTTTTTTGGAAAAAATTGACCTTTGAAAGTATTGTTGTGCGTGCCTGATGCGTCAATTGATGTAATGACCTCGAGTGTGCTTGTTGTGTGTGATTGTGTGCATTACTATGCTTTGATTGTGCTGTGTTGACTGTTTAATGTGTTGTTGTTATTGTGTGTCTCTGCATGTTGCCTGTGATGGTTTGAATATGTTGTTTGTCCTGTCATTTGTTTATTGTATGTTTGTTGTACGTGTGTGCTTGCACTACTCCTCCTCATTGTTCTTCCCATTTACTCCGTGTACTGCTGGAATAGCTAGTTGTTGAACCTTAAGCTTGCCTTTTGTTACATAATGCTGTCTCTGATTGAGCTGACTTGATTGGTGCTGTTTCAGATTGTTGACTGAAACTGTATATGACTGTCTGCACTTTGATGTTGTGAATGTCTTGTGATGCCTTGCCTGTGTCTTTCGCTTGTTGTGAACTTGTCTGTGATTGGTTTTGTTGTGTGGTCCTCTTATAGTTCCTTGTGCATCTTGCCTTTGGCATGCTGCTGTGTTGTTGATTGCTTGGTGATTGATCTCTGTGTTGAATGCTGCTGTTGCCCCTGTTGTTTTTGATTGATTGATTTGGCGGTTCTGATATTGCTTGTGTTCTGTTGGGAGTATCTGCTGTGGTGAAATCCCCCCCCCCATTGTTGATAATGTGTGGCATTGTGTATATATTGGTACCTTGGTGTTACGCTATGAATGTCCTGTTTTTTTGAGTGGACGTGTGGTCGTGATGTTTGTTATGTCCTGTTTTCGACATGGTATTGAAGATAGCTGATACAGTTGTGATGTTTGCTTGTGCTTGGTATTAAACTGTTGTTTGTGCCTGATTTGTGTTGTTTCAGTTGTGTGATCTGGTTGTGTTGCTGCTTCATTTCCGTCAACTTTGTTAAATTGAAAGAAATGCTGATGTAGTTCAGGACCTTACTGTTGCGTGTTCTCTTGTTATTGTATTGCTTCTGCATTGTCCTCAAATGCGAGAGTATAAAATGTCCTCATGTAAGATGAAGTGTGGTTTGTGAGTCATTCTTTTTTTTATTTTTTGGTATGCGAATGATGCGTTTTGTCTGTTGTGAGATTTTACATGAGAACGGCCGTGATGTTGTTGACTTGTCCTTGCTTTGTATGTTGATGTCTATGTTCTTATATTCTGTTGGTTGTTGATGACTGTGAATATGTATTTTGTGTTAATGTCACTGAGTATGAATTGATTTATGCTTTTGAAGCTAGTTTGTGTGACAACTTGCTTTGCTCATGATTGGATCAATATGCTGCTCGTTTGAACTGACTGATGTGTTGTAATATTGCCATTTTTGCACTCTGTGATTGTTATAGTGTTGGTGTTGTGTATCCTGGTGAGTCTCTATCCATGTTGTACTATGTTTTGTTGACTGTTGTTGTGTGTTGTTTCTACTCGTAATTTGGCTGGTCTCCTTGTGTATGATATGCTCTTGTATTGTTGCTTTTGATCTGTTTGACTGTCTTCTAGCATTGTGTGTTGGATGACCTGTGCATTGTTGGTTGTCTTCGTATCCTTGTCTGATTTAGATAATAACTCGTTGTGCACCATGTTTTTTTATGTATGTGTGTTGTATTTTTTACGATGTTTCTGTTTTGTTTCGTTGAATTTTGTAGTTTGTCCTGTTGCTTGAATGTTTGCTGTTCTTTGTTTGACCTTTTGTTGTGGTTGAGTGGGTGTGTTTTGGACACCTTGAGTGTTTGTGTGATGATTTTGTGTTTTTAGTGGTTCGTAATTGTTGTGTTTGTGTTGAATTTGTGTCGTGTCTCTTTGCTTTGGCTGTATGCTGTCGAGCTGTGTGTGATGCTATGGACTTCGACAGTGCTGTCGATTGTTTTTCTGAATTGTTTTTCGCTATTGTGATGGTATGATGTTGGGTGTGGTGACATTAGTGCCTTGTTCGACTGTTAGTGTCTCCGATGTCTCCTTTTGTGTGTTTGAATGTCTTGTTGTTTTCTTTTTTGTTGTGAAGTCCGGGTCTTATGGATTTGTTGCTGCTTGTGATTTAGATGTGTTGATGTTGTTTTGAATGTTGTTTTGTTTGTTTGTTGTGTGTCTTTGTGTTTGTGTTGTGTGTGTTGTGTTGTGTTGGATTTTTGTTTTTTGTTCTTGGTTGATGCTTTTGTTGTTGTTGATTGTTTTTGGTTGTTGTGGTTGTCTTGTCGTTGCTGTCTGGTGATTGTTTGTGTTGGTGTTTGTGATTGTGGTGTGGTTATGTATTCTGCTTGTTTGCTTGTTGGTGTTGCTATGTGACTTGTTTTGTTGTGTGTGTGTTTGTGTTGTGATGGGATGTGTGTGTTATGATGTTGACTTGTGTGTAATGTGTTGGTTTATTTTCTGTATGTGTTGTCACTGTTGTTGGATGAAATAAGTGACGTGCTACTGTGCTTTCTGTTTGAAATTTTGTGATCTGTTTCTGACTTTTGTGCGTGTTGGATTGAATTATGTGATGTGTCTAATTTTGAGTGGTAGTGTTTGTGTTGTGTGCGTTGTGTTTGTCTTTTGTTATGTTGTTTTGAAATTTTGAGGTTTGTTTTCTTTTTGTGATGTGCTGATGTCTTTCTGAATGTGACTCGTGCTGTTATGCGTTGAATGAATTGTTATCTGTCAGATTGGTATTGCACTTTTGAGTCTTGTGA